>JAUYWG010027607.1:0-24732 GCA_034779775.1 Enteromius afrohamiltoni
ATATATAGACACAAACATTTTTAATTTAACTTTAATTAATACTTTAAAATATCTAGGATGCTTTAAATTTATCAAAAGTTAAACAGTAAATTTATAACAAATTGTTTAAAATACATTTTTTAAACTATTAAACTAATACAATAATATTAAACTAATATAACTATTTATACTCTATTAATTAAAGACTCCTGGAAAAAGCACAGATTCCATGACAATGTAAAGCTGTACAATATATCTTCAGAAGGAAATCTGCATATTATGATCATTTCTGAAGGATCATTTTGACACTGACACTTCGGTATGGTTGCTGAAAAGTCAGTTATTTTAATTTGTAATGTTTCCACAACATTACTTGTCTTTGCTGTATGTTTTATCGACTCAGTGTAGCCTTGGTGACTTCTTGGTGACTTCAAAAACACTAAACATTAAAACATTAACATAACCCTAAACCTTTGAACATTATAATGTTCCCACAACCAAAATGTAATACATTTGTTTTCTGGTGTTTTTTCTGGTGGAACACTGCAGTTTGAGGTTAAAGCAAACTACAGTTGTTCTCCTCCTTACAAAGTTTTAAACACATGGTCTGTATTGTAATTGACTTGGTTTCTCTCCTATGTTAAATCACAATTATAAGCCAGCTGTCGATTTGCAAACTATCACAATTCGACTAACAGGCTAATTGCTACCAGCTAAAACTTATAATGCGAAATGTTCCCATGTTGATTTTTAGACTAAAATTTTTTGACTAAAAATCACAATAACAAGATAATTAGATAAGACTACTTTTTTTATTGCAGTCAATCTATGAAACCAAAGGCCTGTTTTCTTAAGGCCTGGTTGTTTCTGGGGAGAGCTTTGATTTACGTGTTTTCACGTGTTCAGTGTATCTTTAACGGCTGGTTTGTCTGTCTATCTCATGCAATATGCTCGTGGAGGATGGCTCTAGTCTTAAATTGGATCACAGCAGGCGTCACAAGAGACTGCTTATCGGACTCAGCTATCATGATGATGAAGTAAGAAAGGTAAAAAGAGAGGGATCTTAGCGTACCTACTGAAAGGAAAGGGGGAGGGCTGGTGTCAATTCAAGCCTTTTCCCCTGCACGTTAAGTGTCTTTAATACCGGTGAAACGATACCGAGGCAACACTTTGCCCGTTTTTAGCAGCGTGATTCCCTTCGGCTATCACGTATTGCTGCTATTCTACCCTAAACCCCGGGGGCCGCATGGACTCATGTACATCTGATCTGCAAACAGTCATTAACCCCATCGCCTCTGTCACCCCTTCACCTAACCTTCACTGCGATCTTAACCTGCCTATGACAGCAGCCCCGGATTAACAATTCATCTCCATTTAAGACAATGCTGAAGGTAACTCAACCCAGAGGCTAAAATTAACGCTAATGGGTCTTGAAGAGGGCCTGAGAATGCAGAAATCATTCATGAGGAGCGCTCAGGAAAGACGTAGGCCTATCAATGAAACGATTCATAACTAATGACCAAGGGTGGATCAGGGCAAGGTGAATGAATGACAGTGTGACCTTGCACCTTTGGAACAGGTCTTTATTTTGCATTGTGTGATTTATGGCGATTTATGGATTTAAAATCTAAATTACATATATATGTCCTTCTTGAAATAAAATGTTAACTGCAATTAAATACTATTATTTTAAATAAAATTATGCAACATATACATTTACAAATATATTTTCACTGAATTATAAAAAAAACCAACTTTATATGAATGCAAACCAGAATATATATATATATACACTGCTCAAAAAAATAAAGGGAACATTAAAATAACATCCCAGATCTAAATGAATTAAATATTCTTATTAAATACTTTTCTCTTTACATAGTTGAATGGGCTGACAACAAAAATCACACAAAAATTATCAATGGAAATCCAATTTATTAACCCATGGAGATCTGGATTTGGAGTCACACAAAAAAAAAGTGGAAAAACACACTACAGGCTGATCCAACTTTGATGTAATGTCCTTAAAACAAGTCAATATGAGGCTCAGTAGTGTGTGTGGCCTCCATGTGCCTGTATGACCTCCCTACAACACCTGGGCATGCTCCTGATGAGGTGGCAGATGATCTCCTCCCAGACCTGGACTAAAGCATCTGCCAACTTCTGGACAGTCTGTGGTGTTGGTGGATGGAGTGAGACTTGATGTCCCAGATGGGCTCAATTGGATTCATGTCTGGGGAACGGACGGGCTAGTCTATAGCATCAATGCCTTCATCTTGCAGGAACTGCTGACACACTCCAGCCACATGAGGTCTCGTCTTGCGTTAAGAGGAACCCAAGCCCAACCGCACCGGCATATGGTCTCACAAGGGGTCTGAGGATCTCATCTCGGTACCTAATGGCAGTCAGGCAACCTCTGGTGAGAACATGGATGGCTGTGTGGCCCTCCAAAGAAATGCCACCCCACACTATTACTGACCCACTGCCAAACCGGTCATGCTGGAGGATGTTGCAGACAACAAAATCTGTCACAATGTGAACCTGCTTTCATCTGTGAAGATGAAATGTCTAATTTGCCAATCTTGGTTTTCTCTGGCAAATGCCAAACGTCCTGCACGATGTTGGGCTGTATGCACAACCACCACCAGTGGACGTCAGGCCTCATACATGGAGTCTGTTTCTGACCATTTGAACTGACACATGCACATTTGTGGCCTGCTGGAGGTAATTTTGCAGGGCTCTGCATATATATATATATATATATATATATATATATTTGATCTAGATGGAAACCAGAAGTCTCACACATTCACAGTAAACAATTTCTTTGCTGAAAAATGTTTAAATGAAAAACTTATAAATATTATTAAAAAACAGATTTTATCTCAATGATTTGTTTTTTGGATGAGTAGGAAAATGCCTGTGAATTCATACACTTAAATCCAGTTACTTTTAGTTTACACAACATGCAAAGTTCATATATTGTATTACGATGGGTTGTAGTATAGACCTATGCTATTTTTAGGGCAGTGTGAAAGTATCCTCAAGTGATTTAAAGCAGAAATAGTTTCAGACAATCACAATAAATTAAGTGACAGCAATAGCTCAGAACTTCAGTGCTGCAATGATCATCCTGTTACTTTTACAACTGATATAACTGGTATAAATAGGCCTACATTGGGACCAGTGAGTTATTTGAGTTATTTTGGGTTGGTTCTTTGCATGACCAATAGAGGCCGCCAGACAGTAAGTTTTAGTCAGATGGGCACCGTTAAATTATTCTTATTTCTTATTTACTAGGTGAAGAAACCAAGTTCAGGGGTGGAGCTGTGTGCCGTGTTAACTCGGCAACAAGAGGGCAGCAAAGTCAGTGATATAATACATTTTAGTTGTTTCCTTCGATACAAATCAGTGAATATTACGTGAAGCTAATTGTCTTTAAAACAATCTTTTTAAAGTTTTGCCTTTTGCGCTGAAAATGTTTGATTTATGATTGATTTTAGGGACCAGAAGTAGGCTACAAAATAAATAAATCATTAAAATATCTGAATATCCAAAAACATGATTTTATATATATACTATGTGAACTACTGTGTGAACACTGACCAATATTGGAATTATATATATATATATAAAATACATTATTATTCTATTTTTGAGAACAGTAATCACATAGCTTCAGGTGAAAAATTATGTCTACAAAAGGCAAAAATTTAAAGGCACCTTACAATATAATTAATTTAAGGAAAATGAGACAGGATTGAAAATAAAAACACAATCACGTGAATTCAACCTGATTTAATGAAACGACAGTCTTTAAACTACAACTCCACTCAAGCAGCTGAACCATGCAAGCATTCAGACGCGCCCATAACCAAATCGGGGGGTAAAATTGATCTTTTTTGGAAAACGGGCAAAGTACATTCCCTCCAAAACAATATCCACAAGATCATAAATCAATTCTTGATTTTCTTGTACACATTTACAACAATTACCGTCGCAATTAACTGACTGTAAAACTCACAACAAACAACGTATCCCTGCCTTATTCGCAAAATGGTCTGATCTCGATCGGTCCACGTTTGATACGCGGGGGGCAAGATGAAAATATTGTGCTGTTATAGAAACAACGTCAGGCATTTTACAACGTTTACTTCAGAATGTCACTAATATACCTTTATATTCACTAAAATATAGGATATCACCATAAAAACAAACATCTTGTAAAAATCGCTTATTTGTTTTAACCTGACCACCCCTATTTTCCACACATGCCCTGCGCTAGTCGACTCCGGTTGTCCCTCTTTGTCCGGCAACGAGCAGGCCGTAATTAACATGGCCAATTTCGCGTTTGGGGATAAATATTAAATCGTAAGTCTATTTGACATTGATTGTTTGTCATATGCGGGTTGACATCCATGTCTTGATGCAACAGTCAGGTGTATATGAATGAGCTGTGTGAGCAACGTTTAACGTCTTTACCTTGCTTGCTGATGGCTAAACGGCTAACGGTAACGTTAGCTAGATCGCGAATTCAAATCACGTTTGAATTAAATTCAAACGCTTAACGCGTCATTTACAGTCGCACTGTATTTTCGAATCGAACGCAGTTTAAAATGGGGGGAAGAGTCGGTGTGCTTGCATCTGAATGACATTTAGACGGCCGTCCAGGTAGAAACACATCTGTATGTGATCACATTGCAGGCAGGCAGATGTGTATTCACATTCAGTCCATCCCGATCACTTCCTATCACGGCTGGTTTGCGTGCTTGCAAAGATCTTTTGGTTAATAACTCAACATTGTCACACTTATCTGCGATGCTCATCCAGATCGCGCAATTATTTGGGGGTGCATGCGTGTAAACGTGCAGAAAATGATAAATCTGACTCAAACATTTAATGCATCCTTCAGACATGTTGCTGGGTAGGTGCCTGATCTCACTGACCCATCGGTACAGTTAAAACTAAGCATTTCACGCACAATTCCTGTGGCTTCGGGGTGATACTCGTTGGACCCGAGGAGGTTTTCGTCAAATAAACTAATTTCTGTAAATGAACGGTGTCATGGCACCGCACCGACAGTCATTTTAATGGCGGGACAGCAGGCGGGACAGAGTCAAGGAAAACGAGGCAAAGGTAGGAAACTGTCAATCAGCGCATCTCTGTGTCCGAGCGGGAATCCACACAGCTCTGGCTGCAAATCTCCCTTTTCCCTGTCCGCACATGCCTGAATGTACGGTGGCCTTGTTTTCGTGGGGATCTGTCTTTGGGTAGCTTTATGTCAACCTCGCATCCCTTGTCTATTCACGCGTGTTCGTTTGGGGTTTGTTTTGTTTCTTTTTTTTACACACACATTGCATTCAACTCTTTTCTAAAGTGTTATTTGCCTTAAAAGCAAGCCTCCTACTTGGGGTCAGGGTTTGGGATCTCTAAAGTGTTGCGTAAAAGTTCATCAGCTGGGAAGTTTGTCTTCAGAGACCGATATGGCAGATTATCTTTAATTGTCTGATAAACGATAACGTTATGCAGTTTGTTTTTTAAATAACATTTTGTTCTGCTTTTGTTTGTTTTTTTTTTGTCAACACTGTCTAGATTTATATATATATATATATATATATATATATGTTATTATTACAGTATTTAAAAAAGTGACTTACAGTGACACTGTAAATACTGTAGTTGGGTGCTAGTCTTTATCTTTAGATAATATTGCTGTATATCCCTAAAAATATTGGTCAAACCGATTATCTGTCATATCTAGTCTCCTTCAGTTTCCTGTCATAATATGGGATGTACTTTGATAATCTAGGTTTTATGGGGCTTTGTTTTATTTGTATGGTTTAAATGGGTTTCAAGGATTGTATGTATTTATTGGAGGTACTGAGTGTGGTTGTTATTTCCACACAGTTGTATAATAGAAACAAAAGCATGATCTATCAACATATGTTTAACAAAAAGATCAGTTACCAAATTTATTGTTTGTTAGCAGAGCTCTGTTTTATCTGTTGAAATGCCAGTCAGGTTCACAGTTGATGCTAGCAGTGTAACACAAATGCCATGTAAATAAGCAATTCCACCTAATACCACCTGGCAGATGACAGTGAAAAATTACATTGTGCACATTTTTGCATCAACACATTTTGATCTAACCCGCACCTTTCTCCCTCCCTATTCTGTTCATTGTTCCCCCTTTCCATTTCTGCTTCTATAGGTTCCCAGATGAAGAGCCCAGAGAAAAAGAAGAGGAAGTCCAACGCTCAGGTTAGGGTTTGGAATCTTTGGACTTTTTTGTTAGCCTAAGTTTTGTAATGTTTGCAAAGGTTCCAGTGAACTTCCTTCCCTCCTAAAAATTATTGTTATCACTAATTGCATGTCAATAATGTCAAATTCAGTGCATTGCCAATGCAAATGGCAAATTAACCCATATTTTACTCACCCCAAAGCCATCCTAGGTGAATATGACTTCAGACAAACAGAGTTTTTTAAAAACAATTTATCCTAGCTCTTTCAAGCTTGGTAAGGCGGGTGGATAGTGCCCATACCTGACTTCCAGTCAAACGGCCACATACACAGAGAGCGCGTCTTGGCTGTCCTCTGACTCAATGTATGATGCAGTTTACGTCATACATAGCATTAGAGGTAAGTTAAGACGTGCTCTTATGTGCATCCCTTGGGGCTTTTTGCCAGAAGTCTGGTATTTAGGTTATAATTTGAAAACTAGAAATATTTTTGTTAGAAAAACCCATTGATGTGCTTCAGAGGATGTCATAACCCCCTGAAGGTGTATAGGTTAGTTTTACGATGCAGTAATTGTGGATATATCCAACTTACGGAGCTTCAAAATAATGAGCACAGTCCACCTGCAGTATGAAACTTGGAAGAACCAGGATATAAAAAAACCTCATCTGAAAAAAGTCATACACACCTACTATGGCTTCAGGTTGAGTAAAATGTTGGGTAATTTTTTGGGTGAACTGTTCCTTTAACATTAAAATCTAAGCAACTGTGTGTTATCAACTCGCTTCTCGCTCTTTTGTATTTCCTGTTAGGGGGCAGCATTCTCCCACCTCTCTGAGTTTGCACCCCCTCCTACTCCAATGGTTGATCACCTGGTGGCCTCTAACCCTTTTGATGATGACTTTGGTCCGCCATCACGATCTGGTGGAGGGGGTGGTCCCGGTGGTGCCTCTTTTCTGCCCAGTCCAGGGGGCGGTGGAGGTGGCTACGGTGGACCCGGTCGAATGGGAGGTGGTATGGGATTCATGGGCGGCCCTGGTGGACCTGGAGGCGGACAGCCTGGTCGACGACCCCCTTTCGGTCCGCCAACACCAAATTCTGGGCCACACCACCCACTTGGATTTGGGGGCATGCCTGGCTTTGCAGGTGGTGGGGGCGGAGGAGGTGGTGGAGGAGGATTTCCACCAGGAGGCACATCCCAGTTTAACATGCCACCCAATTTCAGCCCACCCATGCACCCTGGGCAGGGCTTCAATCCAATGTTGTCACCTGGAGGAATGGGGGGCGGTCCAGGAGGTGGAGGAGGTCCACCTCACCCAAGGTTTGGGATGCCTCAGCAACAGCCTCCACATGGACAAGGTGGCCATCCCTTCAACAGCCCACCCTTACCTGGCGGCCCTGGCCCTCGGGGCCCTCCACACGGCCCCATGAACCCTATGGGGGGTATGGGAGGAGGAATGAACATGATGGGCATGGGTGGTGGGGGTAATATGGTGGGTGGACACCCAGGTATGCCTCCACAAGGACAGTTCCCCCCGCCACAAGATGGCCCATACCCTGGATCAAGTCCTCCTGTTGGTGAAGAGGGAAAGAACTTTGGTGGTCCAGGTGGTGGTCCACCTGTTCCCTCTCAACAGCAACCACCTAACCTTAACCCCTCTGGCCCTCCATCCAACAACGCCACTCCAGGTCCGTCCCCAGCCCCTGGGCCCCCACAGCCTGGAGGAGGTTTCCCAGGTCATCCAGATGTCCAACAACCCAACCCCAACACTCCAGGGCAACCCCAGTCGGCTCCTCAACCCCCTAATCCCAACTCATCCCCCACTGGCCCACACAACGGTCCCCAGCCTCAACAGGCACCGACCAATCAGCATCCTCCACCAAACTCCACCGGTGGCCCTGGCCCAAACACTCCATCCAACCAGCAACAACCAACGCCACCAAACTCTGCTCCAGGTTCAGCACCCTACAACCAGCAAAGCAATGCTCCTGGAGGTCCAATGCCAAACCAGCCACCCAACTCCAACCAGAACAACCTTAACAACAGCAGCGGTGGGAACACCCCAGGTAGCAACCCCAATCCTCCATCCAACTCCAACTCCACGCCCAACACCCAATCCCCACTTCCCAGTGGCCCCACTCCTTTGTCTGCTGGCCCGGGCTCCGGTCCTCCAAAGCTAGGTGGAGGCATGGTGTTCCCATGTGGCCTCTGCCTGTCAGAAGTGCATGATGACCAAGAGGCCATCTTGTGTGAGGCCTCCTGTCAACGATGGTTCCATAGAGACTGCACAGGCCTTACTGAGCCAGCGTATGGGCTGCTAACCAGGGAGAGCGCCGCGGTGTGGGCTTGCGACTTCTGCCTCAAGACAAAAGAAATTCAAGCTGTTTATGTGCGCCAGGGACTGGGACAGCTGGTGGCTGCAAATGATGGTTAAAAGAGAGGAGAATATTGGGGAAGAGGGATGTCTGATTTACTTCTTGGTGCTTTGTCTTGTTTCACAGTGAGAAAGTGAAATGGAAGTGAAGAACTAATCCACCAGAGGAGAGCGAGATGTACAGATAAAACTGAACTGCTTAATCTGGTGTTACTTCTTGAATTTGTTTCTTCACAGACCTCATAAGCACTTTTAGGGCCCATGTCTCTGATTAAAAAGCATTGTAACAGATGTTGGAAATGTTGTGTATATAGAACATCTTGACACATTTTCAAAATTCAAATGTTTTTGATTGAAGTTGCACTCATAGGTCTTCATTTCACCTTGGTGACTAATTTGGTGAAGCAGATTGATTCCAACCACAGTAAAAAGCAAAATACAATATGTTTGTACAAGAATTTAACTGTTTGTGTGATTATACCCAAGATCAGCCTCCAAAAAGCTGTCTAATCTTTTTTTTTTTTTTCAATCCAAAATCCACATTGTTAATCTGCAAAGCACTGATGCCAACTTGCTACCTCAAAATTTTTGACATGTCTGGCTAAGAATGCTTTGATAAAGTCAACAGTGTATAGTCACCACACAACCTCTCCTCTCAGTGATATCCATTTAAGTATATCCAAAGGAAAAGGGAGCGTCCTGAAAAAGGCATATAAGACATGTAGATAATCAGCATTTCACTGTGTGTCTTTTAATACATGAGCAATCTGACAGAAATTTGGAGTCTTTCGATTTCATTGTTAAAACTCTAGATTGTTTCTTTTGTACAGCTGCTCACTGTTCTTGACACAAAGTGGACAATGATGGATGGTGGCAAAGCCGATAGCGGTAATCCATAACCATATCAGTGTATGTATGTAGTCTTTGGATTGCATGTGAACCAATGCAGTACTTCGTCAGAACTGTTTTAATTGTTATTTTTACTGTTCCAATTAGGCCTCATTCTGGGCTTCGAAGTAGACCAAATAACACAACAAAATCAAATGTCCCAGAGTAAAATGTTTGCAGTTTCTTTCTTTTTTTCTTTTCTGCATTTCTGTCCAAGTTGCCTTTTTCTTATTTTTTAATGTACCAGTGTGTATGCTGTTCAATGTGCTTGCTCTGCTGCCCTCCATTCGCCAGCATTGTGCCGTATTTTTTTTGGGGGGGGGTTTCTGGCCTCTGGCTCTGTACTGAAAGAAGTAAATTGAATTGTTTTTTTACAAGTTTTTTGTGACCTATTATTGTTGTATTAAATATAGGTAAAAGAAACTGTACTAGGCATGTAATTATATATGTACTAGGAAAATAATTTTATATTTTCAACTCCGCAGTTAAATATTTCAGTCAGTTAGCTTACGGTCTTTAAAATTTTTAAATTAAACACTTGTATCCATATTAATTTCACAACTATATTTGTGATATCTATAACAATTTCATAAATTTGTACAGCAACCCAGGAGACTCATTCACTGTGGGTTTCCCTGGAATTTCTTAAAGCTTTTTGTTGTGTTTAACATTGTTTTGAGGGTGCATGTTTTGTTGCAATATCTTAAATTACGCTTTTAAGCTTCTGTGTTTTCTTAAAAGGCTTGCTAACAGGTTACTATGAAAGAACTGCTAGTTTATAAAACACATCAGTTTGATTTCATGTGGTAGTTTTAGCCCTTATGGCAACTTTTTGCCAACTGTAATTTATTAAAATAAAAAAAAACCCACAAAAGTCCATTCAAGTTATAAAACCCACAAATTTTATTTTACTCTAGAAAACAGAACCAGAAAAGCTGCTGTAAGTAGCAGAGGAAACGTATGCCTCATAAATGCAAATTTTGGGTGTCTAAACTACTTAGTAATTCTAAAGTAAGAATGGCCATATTCATGAAACATGAGCGAAACAAATGTCTACAGAGCCATAATTTTGCAAATGATTAACAAAGAAATTTTTTGTAGTGTTGCAGTTCTATTTAGTTTTTTTACTGAAGGTAAAAAAAAACACGTTTGACACTGAATTATAATAAACTGACAAATCTGTTAACTAAAAGCTATATAGCAAGGAACGCTAAAAATAAAACTTTAAAAAACTATTTAAAAAATAAACCTGGTTTAAAACCAGTTGATCTTGTGATACATGATTAACCTGTATAGTTTATTTTCACAACTTTAATATTTTAAGTGTTATTTTAAAATAAAATGGAACTTTAACGGGAATAAACAGTGGCATCAAGTTTCTTAAATTGGTTAATGGACGGGCCCTGAATTATTTGTATTTGATTGACATTGGATCTCGGCCAATCACGTGTTCTTATCGGGCGGTCTTGGGACAACTCTCCAGCCAATGAGCGCACAGGAGGGGCGGGTCAATGACGCAAAGGCAACAGGTTGTTTCGGAAAAAACGCACTGACAGTTTTGCATGGACTGTCCATCCTCGGTCTCAACGAGGAGTTTTTAATTGACACTAACCCTAAAAAGAACTTCTTTATTATTTCGTGCCGTGTGAAGGTCATTGCTGAAGGTTTCGGAAAACAGGTAAGCAGAAGGAATGTCTTTGTTTACTCAGCGGTGTATATTTGCATTGGGCTTTTTGTTTTTGTTGCTGTTCATGGCTGCTGGTTTGTGTCCAGCCTTTCAGTTGCTATAATCCATAATCACATGGCTTCACAATTACGATGGAGTTCTGCTGAGCGAAGCAAAAAGATACACCTGTTGCTTTGTGTCTGAAGCTGCAGGCTGAATTACAGAAGATGCGCAGAAGATCCATTGTAAAATAATAAAGTCAGCGTGACTTTGACCTGTGTTGATCCCAGTAGAACCGATCAGCATCATGTTTGTATATTATTATTGAGTTATTATTAAGTTGAGCATTTTTGATATCCTACATGATTTAAAGGGGGGTTGGATCGTGCATGTGTGTGTACCTTTGTGTCTCTATCGTTTACAAAGTCAAAGGACAGCGTAACTAAACTATAACTATAATTTGACAATGAAGTCAAAACTCTGGCTAGGGTTTTTCTTTTTGTGTTTGTGTTATAATTGTAACCTTAACCCCGTATATTAAAATAACATGCTGGTTTCGATCCCACCGATACTGACTGACCTGCTGAGTGGGTGTGACGCAATTTGAAAAAAAAAATCGTTTCATTCTGCATCTTTGCTTGTGCTTCCTCATCTCTCTGAAGTCATATCTGTGAATACAGAAACTTAGGGACAAAAACAGCTCCTCTTAAATGTGCCTGTCTCAGTGTAATTTAATATTTAGCTCTTGGTTATTTCCAACACAGTGTAACTAGAACATAGTGGAGTCCAATTGTAAATTACACAATAACTCCAATCTAGCCTCAAACCCAAATTCTATCCTGTCCTTTACAGTGCAATAATCTGACCAATTAAATATAAATAATAAAAAGACACAAATGATAGTCTTCCTTGGCGTATGTACACTTGTATAGATTGACAGGATATCAATATAACACCCTAAAAATGAATATAATTGCATCATATTACAAAACATCAAAGTAGAACTTTGTATTAAAGACAGAGAGCACATTACAATTAAAAAAACTATATATACTCTTCAGAGTAACGAGGAGAATTACTTTTTCGTTTTCTGGTTAGCTCATTCTGGTCACAGAGAAATACACATTAAATGACAATTTATTGCAATTCAAATTCATATGTTTTGAATAGCAATCGAATGCTTGTGAAATATGTTCTTGTGGTTATTCTGCTCAGACACATGTGTGAACTTGGGACCATAGGACAGTTGGGTAAAAAGTGAATAAAACAATGGTTCAGGGAAGAGAAATTGTTTAGCGTTGGTACTTTTTGGGGACCATGTTAATTAAATAGCAGCTATTTAGACTATTTTTGGTGATATTTTTGAAGTGATTGAAAGTGGAAGATGTTTATATTTAGGCTAAAGACTGCTGACATAATTGACATAATTATCATTTTCCCCATAGAAGCTTTAGCCAAGAAAACAATGAATGGATTAAAGCCAGTTCAGACACAAGTCCCCTTAGGGTGCTAATACTTTCAAAGAGAGTGGAAAATGTAAATAAAACCCTAACAAGTCTGTTTAGGTATTTTTTTTTTTTTAAACAAGCAATTTTTTTCAACATTTAGGGTTAAGCCAATAATCCATTTTATTTCCATGTGAAACATGCAGCTGTGATGAGTCATGTTAGTGTGTTGTTATAAACCTTAAGGATCTGATGTAATGCTCATAACCTGTAACAGTGCATGCAGTGTTTGTGTGTACATACATTTGTATGTACGTGAGTGGAATGAAATGTGCTTTTTATGTGTGAGTCATTCATACAGAACTGAAAAGCTATTTCTAAAAATTTGAGTGTAAATAAAAAAAAAAATCTAAACAAATTTCAAATTAATTAATTTTAATACAGGAAATAATCTATTTTCTAAATGCATCAACTGTGATCATCGGCTGTAAGTCACAAGAAAAAATCGGCCACTACAATCGGTACACTTTAAAAACACAAATTTACCTGACATTTTCTGCCACTTCGCAATCCTAGATGTAGCCTAACAAACTTTTACCAGTAGTGTGGCTGAATTAATAAAAAATAAAAACAGTTAAAGCTATTGATTAATATTTACAGTAAAACTGAGTATCATTGGTCACTGATTAATATGTTAAATCAAAGGCTTCAATATCGAAGACTAGTGTTATAATCTGATATATTAGATTTATTTATTTATTTTACATTTTGGCAGACTTCATGTTGCATAAAATAGGTCAGAAATGGGGCAGTAATTTGGTTTATTACAAAGAAATCAATCATCACATGCTTTTCTAAGTATTCAAGAGTATGTGCAGGACAATATTTAGTATTGTTAATTTTACTGAATGAATGGAACATGGTACTGATGATCTAGTCTTGTAACATTCCTACAAGAAGAGACAGCCATTCTGATGCAAGGTGGAACCCAGTGCCTTGTGGATGGTGAGAATCACATCCACGTGACTATCCAGACTGGTTTTCATAAGTTTGTCACTGTAATGTTTGCCAGGTGTCAACACACGGGTTTTAAAGCAATAATGGAAACTAGCAACCCTTAAACATTTTTAATTTGGTGAAAGTATTTCTTTTTCTCCGAGCCATACAGTCATAGCCAAAAATATTGGCACCCTTGGTAAATATGATCAAAGAAGGCTGTGAAAATTAATCTGCATTGTTAATCCCTTTGATCTTTTATTAAAATAATCTCAAAAATCTATTGATTGGGGGGGGGGGGGTTATTTTCATTATGAAATAAATACATTTGGACACAATTATGGGCACCCCTTGAAAATCTTATGGGTAAAATATTCACAATTTAGAGCACTCCAGAATTTTTACCATGGCTATTTTTCACTCACATGTTGTCTTAATAAGAAACTCAAGTCAGAAATGTACAGGTAAATACTCACAGAATTATTCTCCTCCTTTAACCAATGAGAAATCACATGGTGGGTTTCATTTAGCAGGAATGTCTGGAATCCCATGTATTTGAGGAAGACAATGGATGACTTTGAGTAGTTAATCACACCTAATGGCTCGACAGAGGCTCTGACAGTTATAATGTAACCAAATACCCCTGTTTCAATAAGTTATTCATTAATAGACCAGAGTTTGTGGGATGTTATTTTAGTTCTCAATGTCTTCAGTTTTTGCCCTCCAGCATTATACTGGTGCATTATAAGTTTGTGTTTAACACAAGATGCCACACACTACACCGCGCACAGCATTTGTAGAATTATGTAAAGATTGCAAAAAGAAGTTTACTTCACGACTTCAAGCTGCACACACTGATGAGGCTAGCTTTATGCAATACCCTGCATAGCGCTGGATGTTTTCTGCATCACTTGCTTTATACAATAGGGCACATATCAGCAGATAATCAGCAGATTAGACTCAGCATCTTTGATCCATCAAGAAACATATTTTGTGGCACTTTGATATGATTGGAGGAATGTTCCCCTCACAGTGATAAGCTGTTTTTTTTTAGCTTATGTTAGCTCTCCTGTATACTGGAACTGTGTTCTAGGAAAACGGGAAGACTGGACGCAGAGTGGAATGTGCTAGAACCTGCTCCTACCAGCAGGCACACCTGTTTGTCAGACACAAACAATATCTTTCTCCTTTCAGATGTGAAAAGGTTTCAATACCTGTGTCGATACCTGATAGCTGTGTCACGTACAAAACTGCTTCACATTTCTATTTACCAAAGTGTGACACTATATCAAGGAGAGTTGAGAGTGTTTTTTTTAAATGGTCTCTTGGGAAATATTAATAGTGAGCCAAGATGGAAGCAGCAAAACAGCACAAAGTATTTTTCTGAAAAAACTTAGATGCTATTCTGACTGTAAAAAAAAAAACCCATATGAATTCAAAAAGGTATTTCACGAGTTTGCTCTTCCTTATGATAACAATTAGGCATATTTGGTGTGCTGTCCGGGGAGCGAGCCGGGACGAGTGAATGCCGAGCCCTAGAAGATGGAACCCTAGGGGGTAGAACCCTAACCAGGGTTGAGCTCAACGTCCGGCTCGAATCTCGCTCGCCCCCCGGAGGAAGATGCGAAATAACGGTGAAGGAGGGATGCGTAATGAGAAGGTAGGAAGAGGGGACCTATTTAAGGGGAAGGCCTATGAATTTGATTGGCTGAGACTGATTAGGGGATTGAAAACATCTGTAGCTAATCATTGCGTCAGAGCTCCTCCCGAAACTTGTTTGTCAACATCACTAGTATGATGATTTAGTCAAGAATAACAACAACAAGAAGATGTTTAGTGTTCTTAAAAAAATGAGTCTTTTGTGGACCCTTAATTCCATGCCATGTTACTTAAATATACATGAATCACAAGCATGTTGATGGGTTGTACAACTTTATAACCAACAGCAGATTGTTCGGCTGCCTTAGAACTGAGAAAAAAAAAACCCTTTGCAAAGTTTTTCCAGTAGACAGAAAAACTCCAGAAAATGTAGGTTGTGAAAATGAAGTGTGACTTTCACAATTCTACAGTCTTTTGATCAGACTATAAATCTATCCCACACAGCCTTGTTTTCGTTGGAAAATTTAAATCTGGTGTTTACCCTGTGTTCATTGCTTTTTGTATTTTGGCTTGTTTTTGTATCTCTGCCCTCTTTGGGCTCCTCAAATAGTCCACCAAACAGTCTAGCCTTTTAGTTTAGTCTCTAAATGGGGTTACAAGTGCACTGATTTATTCATTTTTTTGGCTCGGCAGGTCACAATGAGCTCCCTCTCAGCAGACAGGAAGCCACCTCTGGACTATGGTGTCCAGATTCGCTTCATCAAAGATTTGGACGACGCCGGCGGAGGGTTCCCAGACAGGAGTCGACTGGCTGGTGGAGTTGGTGGCATCAGCAATGGGACTCCTTCGCCATCTAAATATGGAGTAGCTGTGCGGGTGCAAGGCATTTCAGGACAGCCATACGTGGTTCTCAAGGATGGAGAAAAGGGGGACTCTTACGGGGTACAACTGAAGACTCAACCACAAATCCAGAGCTCAGCTCCAATTGTCTCTCAAACCTCCCCATACAACACCCTGCTTGTGGGACAAAGGGAGGGGGCTCGGACCCCCCAGGGTTCCTATATCCCCACTGACCAACCTACCCCTCTAGACGAGGACTTCGGGAGCCCCTTAAGGAGGCCACCTGGTGACGGACAGGCAGGGTCTCAAGGAGAACCTGAGCCCAGGACTACAGAACATCTCACCCCTTCTGCTCTGGCTCCCAAGTTGGATAAAAAGGATGATGATTCTTTTAACGAAGCAGGGCTTAGGAAGGTCAGGCAGAATAGTGTTGGAAATATTCTGAATGGGACGGGACTTAATGGAGCCTCATTGGACTATGACAAAGCCCCAGCTATAGACACCAAGTCACTTGCTCCCATTAATAAACTCATTAGTCGGTTTGGTGGTGGTAGTTCTGGTGATATTTCAAACTCAGAACCACGCTCCCGAATTCGTCTTGATAACCGTGTTCGATCTCACAGTGTGGATGCCCTCAATAAGCCTACAGATGAGCAACCACCAACATCACCAACCATAAACCCCTATGCTCCTATTACTCCAGCTACAGTGCCTAAACTCAGCTCACCAAAACCATCAACCAGCAGTCTTGGACGAGACTCCACCTCTGTGGCTAAAGTGGCAGCTATCCCCAGTTCTAAACCCCTTACCTTCACCGAATCACCAAAGCTGTTTGTGCCCAAAGAAGCACCACCTGCTCCACCAAAGAAACCAGTGAGTCCTTAAGATATTGTTTTTCTTCTTGCATAAAGTTGGCACACCTTAAAAATACAATCAGGAACCCTTCAATACAACCAAGTACATTTTCACACTCAAGAATAACATGAGTTTCTTTTCTTTTTTTTTCTCTAGGTGACCCCTGACCTTATAAAGAGCCAGCCCACAAGTGTGAAGAATGAGAATGAAAATGGAGAAGATGCCCAGACCAAACAAGCCATTTACAACATACTTAAAGAGGGGTATAATAATTCTATTTATTTTACAGAGCCTCACAGTTGCCTATAAATGTATTTCATGATATATCCGGTTGGTAAAGTACATTTACTGTATAAAGACAGATGGTCACACTTTATTTTAACAAACCATTAACTATGACTTTTACTTCAGTAAACTCCTATTTTGTTGCTTAGTCAAAGTAAAGTAGTTGTTAAGATTAGGTATTGGGTCAGAATGCTGAATATGTGCTTTTTAAGTACTAAAAAAACAGTAGTTAATAATGAGCATCAGTCCCTATACTAAAGTTACTAGACTTTTCAAACAACAACATACTGAATAATATTTTGTAAGATGTATTTCTCATAGGTGTTTCAACAAATAACAGTATGCTAAATACCACTCACACTTTAGCAGTGCAGTAGCATTCAACCAGAATTCCCTAAAACATGCTTAAAACCATTTAAAACACCCTGGCATATACCTCTTACATTTTCTTTAGAACATACCACAGTCGAGTCTGTCTCTGGCTCATTCAATTTCCCTTCATATTTTCCAACACTAGGTCTATTGAGAGTGAGCCAGCCATCAAACGCAAAGCAAGCCTCATTCAAGAAAGGTTCTGCGGGGTGAAGGTAAGCACGCTCGTATTCAATAAATCAGTTTGCATTTCCCAGCACTGAATTCTGCTCAGCAGTGTCTGCTGAATGAGGAAACTGCATCTAGATAGGGCGTGTGCCCGTGGTTTGCGTATCAGTCCCTGTTTTGCATGATTGTAAGAAAGATATTTTGAGATAATGAGAGGAGAAAACGGCAACAAGACAAGTTTTTTGAGCATTCTTGTTAAAAAAAAAAACCCAAATCACTATGATTATGTATTTTAAAGAGATAAAGAGAAGGACCAGTGTGCCAAAAGTGAAATTCCAATGTAATTTACTTAACCTCGTGTTGTTTCAAATCTATATGAATTTCTTTGTTTCATGGAACACAAAAGGTTACTTTTTATGTATTTTAGTTTATGAGGTTGTCTGATTATAGGCTTATAGGCTAAATACAATTCACTTGTTTTTCTTAGTATGTTGTTGATGACAGAGATGTTCTTATACTATTGGTTATACATTCTGTTCCGTTAAATTTGTTGTTCTCACAAAGCTATTATGACTGTAAAAGACATAATGATACTTAAATTATCACTTAAATTAAATTTTTATGGCACCTTTTTTGGATCTTAACAGCCCCAGTTCTTATTTAGTTTCATAAAAATTGAAAAGTGGCAAGGATATTGACTAAAAGAACAGCATCGTTGTGTGAGCTTTAGAACAAAATGAGTGCGTAAATAATTTAAAGATGGGATCTTCTTGTACGTACACACAAGCGTGGCCGTGCATGTCTGTATAATATTGTTAGCCTACGTGTTTGCATAAGCTTCCTGCATTTGAAATATCCTCCTGCGGTCTCTTGGCAACCACCGACCCAACAAGCATAAGGAAAGCTGATTAGGGCCGCGTGGTTGAGAGCTCGCTCTTTGTGATCCATCAATAATTAAGTTACACTGGAAATGGATGCCTGTGAGGGAGGGTTTCCCCTCAATCTAGGGGCCCTCTGCACGTCTGTTTGGGTTACCGTTTTAATGGCCACTAGGTGTATGGACTCTTACTCTGTCATATCCCACTGAGTGCTCGTTCATGCATGATAAACTCTGTTGTTGTTATGGGCAGTATTGCTGGGTGACATAGCGGCTGTCGTTAATTAAGCTCATTAGTGTGAAGTGCACCTTTCAGACTCTTGGAGATTGTTGAGAGTGTTTATACTCCGATTATACACACTGAATTGACATTTTTCAGATAGAAGTCTGGACTTTTATTAAGCAGTGAGGCCTCAAGTAAAGACATTTATAATGTTACAAAAGCGTTCTGTTTCTATAAATTCTTTTGAAATGACCTCTTTCGAAAGAAATGTATGTAGATGTGGAACTACAGTACTTGAGGGTGAGTAAATAATGACAGAATTAACATTTTTGGGTGAACTGTTTTTTTAAGCCAGGACAGATATTTAGATATATAAGCAAAATACCTTACAAAAATACCTTAGACGAAAACATCCCAGGTGTGCATCTTGACACAGAACAATGAAACTGAAAATATTTTGCTGTGACATATCTTAAAATATGTCAATTGAGACGGCTCAAATATGCATTTTTGTCTGGGACTAGCTTAAGCCTTGTTTGTGAAACCGGGGGGAATATAAATTGTTTCTTGAGCAGCTAATCAGCATATTAGCATGATTTCTGAAGGATTATGTGATACTAAAGATTAGAGTAATGATGCTGAAAATTCAGCTTTGTCATCACAGGAATACATTACATTTTAAAATATAGCTTGCTCAAATATAAAACCATTACTTTTATTAATATAAAACCATATGTTTTTACTGAGATGTATCTGGCGATGTTCAAATACATATTTTTAAAAAAATAATGCATTTTGTATGCTAGTACTAGTGTATGATGATAAATTGATCTGATTATGATCTGATCAAGTTATCTACTTGTCTAAGTGGTTTGATTTTGGTGCTGGAAGATTACTTCTAATGTCTTTAATAGTACTAATGAGTTCTTTTTTTATTCAAGAAGTAATTTTAGACCCTGCAGCACAAGAGGTCAGTTCAAATGACCTTGTGGTAGCCATGTGTGGTCCTTATAATGATGGCAACAGCAGTTGAATAGTCTGATGGGATATCCTAGAGGACTGGGTTATTTGAGGAGCACACAGCTGCCTACTGGCTGTGTGTGCATGTTTCAGATCAAATTATTCGTGTTTTATGTTTCCTCATTAAATTAAGATCAGCCATGTGCAGATATAAGATGATTCATTTAGACATATCTGTATCAGGAGTCAGGAGTCACAATCATGTGATTGACAGTAGGAATAACTAGTGTAATGTAGAGACGATAGCTCAGGCAGGATGTAGTGATACCTCAGGGGAGATTTGAAGAAAAAGTACTGCTATAAGATGAATTCATAGCCTCAAGATGACAACGAACCTCCCCTTTGTAGAAACACATGTTTTGGGACTACAATTTGTAAGATAAAAGCTGTATTGTTATTTTTAATGGTACAGTAATTAAACCTAGTTAATATAAGTTGGATATGTGTTCAGCTCAGGTGAATTCCAGTTGACTGTGTTGACATGAGATAAAATCTCTTACTAATCTTGTCTGTGGAAAGTTATTCAGTCTTTTAATTCCTGACATAACCAAGTCAATAAACCCTATAACTTTCTCATAACACATGCAAGACGCCAGGAATGATTTTTCACGGGATTTACGTCAACACTGTAGAGCCTGCTCGGCTTCCTTGAACAGCAGCCCCATTGCTACAAGGATAATTTAAAGGGTTAGTTCACCCAAAAATGAAAAGTCTGTCATTACTCACCCTTATGTCGTTCCAAACCCATAAGACCTAAACATAAGAGCATGCTGTCAGTACATCTTTGTTTCAAACCCAATTTATTATGTTAAAGCTCATTGGGTTTTTTCTGCTCCACAGGGTCCACAGATCTTAGTGACTGACAGCAATATGAAGACCGAACTGGAGCAGGCTTTCAACAAAAACACACAATTACAGCAACTCCTGGACAAGTCCAAAAGAGAACTACAGGAAAGTCAAGACCAGTAAGTCTATGTGCAGTAAAACAAGAAGCAAATGCGCATTTCTAACAGAAAATATAACTGTGTAGAGTTTTGAATTTTCTGATCATTTACTTCCTGTCTTCAGAATGGTGGAGCTGCGTATGGATAGAGAAGCAGCGGAGTCTCGCTTACGGCAGCAGGAGGATCAGCTAGCTCAGCTCCAGGAGGAGCTCAGGCGAATGCTGGAAAACGTACCTCAATCCGACACAATGCAGCTAGTACGCACACAAACACAAAACATACAGAAATATTGTCTACCAAGAAGATCTACCATTAATGACTCTCACTCAGCCTTTTTAATGCTTTAAATACCTAACAACATATTGAAAAAAAATATTTCTCTGCAGGACTTGATTACTGTGCAGGCAGAGCTGTCAGAGTCTCTGATGCTGAAGCAGAAACTGGAGGACACACTGAGACAGAGGGAGCGAGAGCTCACCGCTCTTAAAGGAGCCCTTAAGGATGAGGTAGAGTCCCATGATAGGGAAATGGAGGCCTTGAAAGAGCAGTACAGTCAAGATATGGATGCACTGCGTCACAGCATGGAGACCGTCTCACAGGTGAACATACACTACAAGACAAATGAATGTCCGTGTCTGACGATCTCAGTCTCTTCCATTTAGGGATTATTATTAAATGGGAAATATTTAATCTTGTCACATCATGCCTGATGCCTATGCTGGATTGATGTATGATATGTTTTGTTGTCCAAACCGTTGTGAACTTAGCAGTCTCAAATGGGTGTGAAGTAACTGAAGTTTTCACTGATACCCGTTGTCTTTTTCTCTGGCCTTCGCAGTCTCAGCTCGAAATCGAAGAGGAACGTCAGAAGGTGAATGACTCCATCTTGGCTCTGGAGGAGGAGCTGGAGGGGTACAAAGAGCAGAATGACCAATGGAAGGAGCAGCTTAGCTCTGCCAATCAAGAGTAAGCTCTGACACAAGAAACCTCAGCTTTCAAAATATTTATACAGTGATGCAAAATTTTTGGTGAATTTTGGTTATGTGACGTGAATTGGATTCATTAACTGTTTGGAAGAATTTTATTTGAATTTCATGCAGATGAGCGGTGAAGCCACCAGTAATGTTAGGGCATCCAGCATTAGGAACAGCCACTAAAAAACAGTACTTTAGCAAACGTATGTCCATAGCTATGCAGCCTTAATCACGTAAAACATTGTTTTATCAATTCACTCCAAGGTTCAAGTCCATATTTGTCTAAGGAGTTAAGATACTCATCTGTAAGCAACCTTCTGACAACACCCTTTGCTCACATTCAGACTTCAGTATGTATAATGAATCTTTGACTAGAATTTTAGTTTTCTGGTCCTGTAGGATAAAAGGTCCACATTTCAAATGACTAATGTGTTACTTCACACATAGATACTGTTGTTATCCTGTCTCCAGTTCACACTCACTGTTCTTCAGAATTTTAGGGGCTGTAAGATCGCTTATGCTCCCTAAAGCTGCATTTATTTAATTAAAAATGCACTAAACACAGTGGAATTATTATACCTTGTGATAATATTTCACAATAACCTTTATTTAAATGTAAAAAAAATATAATGATAAAAGCTGAATTTTCAGCATCATTCTTTGTCACATGAAGATATTTTAAAGATATTTTTTATCCCTTTTAAAAATCATATTTCTGATTTGTATATATAAAAAAAGACAGAAAGAGGAGCATTTTTATTTATTTATAGATGAATAAACGAGGCTACCAGCGCCAACATTTATTTATAGATTTAATCTAAAGATCTAAGGAAGCTCTGAATTAGATTTAATGCATCCTTGCGGAGTACAAAGTATTAATTTCTTAAACGATAAAAACAACATCAAAAAAACAGACTTCAAACTTTTGAACAGTAGAGTATGATCTGAACTGAGATGTTTTAAATCACGTTTTATTTTATATAGCTGGATTTGACCTGAACTGTAACTCATAATCTTGTCCCACAGGTCATCTGTTTTATATGTTGTCTTAGTTTGATTGCATTTTTTATGTGCTTTATGAGCTTCGTGCTACATGTTGATGTCAGTTGTGCTTTTTGAATGTTAATTGGTGTCTTTCTGTTTCATGTGTTCACTTCTGGTTCTTGTTTGCCAGGTGGGGGCAGTGCAGCGCATTTCAAAAGTGAGACAGAGTCCTGTAGGCGCATAACTACTGACAACACTGGCAGAAATTAATCATCAATTAACTATGACTAATGAAATATTTTAGTGTAAATCAGTAAATTGTTGTAAAACCTGGCTAAAATAGAATATTATCTTGGTTTAAATTTGGCTGCAGCATATAAAATCTAATAAACTCGGCTGTAATTAAGACTAATCAAAATAAAATCCTTTAAATCTAACTATCTGAGCTGGTGCATCATATACAACACTTCTACTAATATGTCAAAAGTTGTAGTGCAGGTGATCTAAATGGACGCTCAAACAAATCGTTTTCAAATCTTTTCTTGTGTCATAAATCATTTCAGTTCTGTTTATGATTCTGCAATAACTGATTCTTCTGTAGGATGTTGATTCTACTGGATAAAATAATTTTAGTGAATAGCTGCACTAACACTGAATGTGATGATGTGTGTTTGTGGGTTTTAATTTGTGTTTGTCTCTTTGGACAGGCTGCTGCAGGCTCAGCAGGAGAAGAAAGAACTGGAAGAGAAGCTGCTCACAGTTAAGAAGCAACCTGATGAAACGGATTCAAACTCTGTAATGAAGGTAAGATACTGTACAAACACAAAGAAACACAATCTGTTTTGCACTTCTTTGGGTCAAACAGATCCACTGAGCTTACTACAAAATGTGAATTTTGAGATGGGTTTTTGTTTTTGGTCTGGTATAATGGAGTCCTTTTGCATTTTCAGGAGCTGAAACAATGCCAAGATGATTTGAAAAAAGCTCTTTCAGAATTGGAAAAACAGAAAGCAGAAGCAGCAAAAAGGGAGGAGGAGCTTAAATCAGTATCGAGAGCCAATGAGAATCGAGAGAAGGAGCTGAAGACGGAGATTGACAGACTAATAAATCAATCTAAGAAAGACCAAGAGGAACTCACAAAAGTGCTACAGAAAACACAAAAGGTAATTCTTAAAATGCTGATAATTTAAAAGCTAACAGGGTGCATTAAACCCTATTTCATCCATAATTGCTGGATTATTTAGGATAATTGAGTTTCATTGGTCTAATCTCAACATGCTGAATTGTAAATGTTTTGATGCTCTGGGATTTTGTTGCTTTATACAGCTTTTCACTTTCGTGAGGAAAGGAAAATGTACTTAAAATATAAACTGTCTTTCCTTATTCTATTGTTGATCATGAAGCCCTTTACATCAGAGCATTCTCAAGATACTGAAAGCAACCTAGAACTTCAAGAGGCCAATGCACGCTTAAGAGAGAGAATAGCACGCATGGTAAAATGTCCATTTTGCATTTAAGCATTTTACTTTAAAATGATTGGCATAATTATTATTATCTCCCTATTTAGTTTAGACTTATATGTAGAAGTTGATGTATTTTTTCTTCTTCTTCTTTTCATTTCCAGACACGCTTGCACTCCAGTGTTCCTGACAGCTCCTCAGATGTTCTGGAGGACGAGAACAGGAGCCTGAGGAACCAGCTGGAGGAGTCCCGGCGTGCCGCTTCTCGACTGGGGCAGGAGAAAGAGGAGCTCAACAGAAGGTTGGAGGAGAGGGAAAGAGAAAGAGAAGCATTGAGACGAGGCAAAAGCGACCTGGAGGAGCAGAAAAGACTGCTGGACCGAGCATTGGAGAAGATCAATAAAGAGGTGTTTTTTTGTTTAATGAATTCTCTTCTATCCTATCTTTAATTATTTACAATATTTATAGATATGCTACAATATTAAAAAAAGTGAAAAGTGTGCTACATTTTTCTGAATTTGTTGAATAGAAGGTGTCATCATTTG
>JAUYWG010027658.1:0-24728 GCA_034779775.1 Enteromius afrohamiltoni
ATTGTGGGAATACCTGGACGCCCAGGACCAATGGTGAAAAAAATAATGCGCGTGCACACACACACACACACACACACCTCTATATACATATCTTTTATTTTTTCCCCAGAATCCTCATTCTTTGAAATGTCAATCAAAGTGAAGTGTATTATATTGTGTGTCACATCAAACAGGGTCCCCCAGGAGCAGATGGCCGAGCAGGATATCCAGGAAGCAAAGGAAGACGAGTATGTGGCATCAACCAGTAGCCTCTGTAGTGACTGATATTCTTTAATATGGTTATTTCACCCTACAAACATATTATAGTTATGTAAAGGTGGTGGCTTTAGCTCTTATTTGTTGCATAGAATGTACTGTAAATTATGGTTCATCAGTGTTACTTTGAATAAATGCAGAGCCATAATATAGTAAATGTAGTTAAATAGTGACATAAAATATTTTTTGTGAAGGGTGTCCCAGGTCCACCTGGTTTTGATGGAGAACCAGGTGTCCCAGGCATGCCAGGTGAGCCCGGTCCTTCAAGCAATTCACTGCCTGGGGTGAGTAATATTTTTTATCTAGGTTTTGTTGTCCTGTGTTTGTTACATTCCTAATCAGGGATTTGAACTGTAAAATGTGTTCCTCTGAACTGAATGATGAATGTTATTACTAACCAGGATAAAAAGTTTAAAAAAGTCTCTAGGTGTAAAAAACATAATCCCTAATTTTGTTAAACAAACAACAAAAGGGGAAGTGCAGAACTGCTAACGTAGCTTTGGTAGCACTTTATTTTACAGTTACACCTATTAGTTATTATTAGCATGCATATTACAAGAATATTAGACATTTTTAGTGCTAATTAAGCACTAAAACATCATGCCTTACTCTACATGACCTTATTCTACATCCCTAATCCTACCCAATAGCTAAACTTAACTACTACCTTACTATTAAGCAGCAAATTACAAATTTATTGAGGGAAGCTGGGGTAAAGTGGTAGTAAAAAAGTCACCTATTCTAAAGTGTTCCCGTAGCTTTTTATTACCAGTTTGAGTGATAATACAAAACACCCAAACCCACAAAATCCAGCTTTAAATCCTGCATTGTGTTTTTTAAAACCTGCCTGAATGTGTTTATATTTTTCCACCTCATTAAAACATTTATCTATATATAGGTTTATAGTAACTGCAAAGTGTGCCATGACTGTGTTTTTTTATTTAATATTCAATTAAATTTATATTTTTACAGAGTCAGTTTTCCTCTCAAATGGCCTCTGGATTCCAGGATGGAAAGCTTGGAATGTCGGCGATGGTCTCTGGAGCACCGGTAAAAATCTTTCCACATACAGAAATTACTTTCTAATGAATGTTTTGCTGGATAGTCATGTAGACTTACTAAACAGTGAGAAAATATATTTGCTCTTTTCAGGGTGAAACAGGACCGAGAGGTCATCCAGGCCCACCAGGTCCACCAGTAAGTTCTGTCAAGATTGGTGTTGTGTATACAGTATGCAATGAATATCTTTAAATTGTTTTCACAATTTACCTTTTGGTTTTCCAAATTTCCATTTTTTTTCTCTTTGTCACTCAGGGCCCAACAGGAGCACAAGGAGCACCAGGTGACGCGGGTGATCCTGGACCTATGGTAAGATAACGTTACACAAGTGCATGATGCCTGTATGTTTCTAAGATTCATTAGTGAAACTGTCCATGCTGTGCAGTCAATTTTTTTTACTTTAAATACTGTAAAATGCAATAAATTTGTTCCATTTTTTGTAGGGCTCTTTTGGTCCAAGGGGACCAGATGGTTCTCCTGGAAAACCTGGCCCAGATGTAAGTTGACCAAAAATTCACCCATTGATTTCATTATTTAACCATCATAGTAAAGCAGTACATGCAATATGGAGTCCAATGCTGTCAAGTCACATGTTACAGCATTAACATAAGTCCCTCTGCTTTTGATAACGCAAGCCTTTTTTCTCTCTTCAACAGGGTGAACCTGGACCCTCTGGAAATACAGGAGAAAAAGGATTCCCTGGCTCTGCAGTAAGACAATGCTGCTGTTTTTAATCCTATATTATCAAACAATCTTCAGCTATTTCATTTCAAATTACGTTTTTGTTCCTTCTGAATATGTGCAGAGAACTTTACAATCTTTAAGATCTGCTCTACCTGTTTAAACCATAATAGGAGGGATCATAAATTGTCTTTTGAATAGCCAAAAAAGTGTTTTTTCCACCAGAATGTTGTTGATTTGGCATTAAAAATGGTTGGCTAAACAAGCTCTGTTAACCAATCAATCTCTGACATGAGTTATAATATATATAATTATAATAATATTACTATGATATTAAGTTATGTAAGAATCATTTTCACAATCGTCTGGCAACATAATCTTCTGTCACTGTAAAATTACACAAATGTTAAGATTGGTTTTGAACAATGATTCCTGAGCTAAATGCTAAAATAATAAAATATGCTCTGTCTGATGAGAAACCAATGTAGAGGCTGTCAAGCAATGTTGAGGAGTTCCAGACCACAATATCAAACAGATCTGAACGCAAAAGCTTTAATAAGAGTACATTTCATTTATAATAATTACACAATGACTCGAGCAGTAAACAAGAAAGAACAAGTGAGTTTTTTTAGACAATGGCAAATTGGACATGGATGTAAACAAAATTTGAGGGAGCTAAAGGCCCCTAACACAAATTACAAGACTCCATGGTGCCAACTAGTGGCCCACAGACTGAACTACTGTGCTGCTCTGTCCTTGCACAAATGAAAAGATCAGATGAATACTGTAGTAGATAAAAGGAGACGTGTGTGGTGATAGAGATCAAAAGCTATAATTAACTCATAACTTCCAAAATTCCTGCACATTAAATGCTTACTACATCCTTACCAATGATGATTTGTTTCATAGGGCTCCAGAGGGTTTCCAGGATTACCAGGTCAGCCTGGGATGAAAGGTCAAAAGGTGGGTTAGTAAAACTTAGTTTGGCATTCACTCTTTCCACTGGTCACTAGTATCTATCATAAAATGTACAAAAAAAGTGCATATTCATGTGTTAAGTTTGCTTTGAGGACAGTTTCTGATGAATCCTATGCCCATTTAGGGTCATCAAGGTCTGCTGGGTGTGAAAGGAGAACCAGGCACAGTGGGGTCAAAGGTCAGAGGCCACATATTTGAAGCCAATATATTCATGTAAATGGTTTTCTTTTGTCCATGTGGTTTGATTGCCTTAGCAAATGCCACTTTCTTTTCACAATCAAAGGGAGAATCAGGAACTCCTGGTGGCATGGGACTTGTGGGGCCCCAGGTATGGAGCACTTTGTGTTTGCAATTCAGATCGCAATGTTTTATTTACATTGATCGATTTCATTGATTGATTTTAAGAAACTATAATTTTTGATTCTTATATTGCACCTTCAAGGGCCCGACTGGCATGCCTGGTGAGAGAGGACGCATTGGTCCAACAGGGCCTGTGGTAAGTGATTACTTTTTACAAATTTTGCTTTGGTGGTATTATATATTGAATCAGTAAATCAAAATGCTTTCTCTTTGTAGGGAAAGCGTGGTCTTTCAGGAAATGTGGGAAAACCAGGTCCATTAGTAAGTGAATAAGATATAACCCCTCCATTATCTTAGAAAGTAAAAAAAAAAAGTATTTAAAAGTATAAAGAAAGTATTAGTATTTTTTGTTAAAAACATAATGCATATTTTTTTCAGGATTATTTCCCAATGAATAGGAAGTTCAAAAGAACCATATTTATTGGAAACAGATTTTTCTTGTAACATTGTTAAAGTGTTGACTTTTGATCAATTTTATGCACCCTGGCTGAATAAATTGTTAATTTAAAAAATAATAATAAAAATGACCCCAAACATTTGAAGGGTAATGCGTATTATGGCATATTATGCCATTATATTCAAAGATGTGAAATATGTATTATTAATGTATTATATGTATTATAAAGACTGGTGTGTTGTCTAACCTGACACTTATCATTTACAGGGACCACTGGGAATTTCTGGAACACCAGGATTTCCTGGAGGCCCAGGCATGAAGGTATGTCTGATTCATGGTTACTGTACTGTAACCATGTACTGCAATTGTTCACATCTTCAGACCTTTTGAAACATTATTATAGTTTTCATTTAGAAAGGATTTTATGGCAATTACAATAAGTAAGAAATAAAGCACAGTCGTTTTTAAAATTGCACAGGGTGAAGCAGGAGCCACAGGCCCACGAGGTACCAGTGGACCCCAAGGCCAAAGAGGAGAAACAGGCAGGCAAGGTTCACCAGGATCACAGGGCAACCAGGTGCAGTCTCATGTTCTATACGTTAAAAAAGCACTATACTTTAAGAATTCGTGTATTCAGTGGTCTCTCTAATGCCAATGCCATTTTAGGGACCAGCAGGAACAGATGGCACTCCTGGAGTTAAAGGACCACCAGTAAGTTCCTAAAACACTCATTGAGGAATTAATTTAGAATTTCAAAGGTAAATTTTATAAAAAGCCTACTATACATATACTTCTTTATCTGTCCATTGTAGGGCATTCCAGGTGTGCAAGGCCCAGTTGGTCTGAATGGACAACCTGGCCTACCTGGACCTCAAGGATCAACTGGTCTTCCAGGGGCCAAGGGCCAACTGGTAATGACAAAAAGTTCAAAATGCAAAAAGTGATATTATAACCATAGTGGAACTCAATTTTTCTTCTTAATGTATATTCATTATACTCATTCATGCATGTCACAGGGAGACCTAGGCTCTCCTGGATTTAAAGGAGAACCTGGAGCTAAAGGAGAACCTGTAAGTACTGACAACAGTGCTGACAAACATTTTCTCATAATTAACAATGCCATCAGAACATTCATCCAAGTATAAAATGGTATATTATTTGTTGTAGGGCTCAATTGGTGTTCAAGGAGAAATGGGACCAATGGGAGAAGAAGGAAAGAGAGGCCCAAGAGGAGACACAGGGGCTGTTGGTCCCCCGGGCTCAGCTGGAGAAAGAGTGAGTGCCATTACATCACTGTAAATGACTGACATGCAAGTCTACATATTCAGTGTCATTATTAGAGGGTGTTGTCTCTATGACATCTTTAAATGCCTGTTCAATACAATAATATTTAATGTTTTAAATTTTTCAAGGGAGCTCCAGGCAACCGTGGTTTCCCAGGAGTTGATGGGTTGCAAGGTCAAAAGGTTAGAAACATAATAAATAGGCTAGTGGTCAATATGGTTTTAAAGGCACTTAACATTGCCGGGAATGCCACAACATATATAGTGAAAAATAATAATACAATATATTTAAAATAATACTACAGCTTTTATTAATATAATTGAATGTTAGCATTTATTACATTTTAAAACTGAATGTTGTGTCTTGTTAACATTAGTTAATGTACTGAAATGAACATTTTTGTTGTAAAGGTTAATTGCTCGTTGTAAGTTTATGTTAGTAAATGTATTAAATCATTTTAACAATGAGATCAAAATGATTAATTTGTTTTCTGAAAGTCATTCTCTCTTGCTCTCTGTAATGTTTTCAGGGAGCACAGGGTGAACGTGGTGTCCCAGGCTCATCGGGGCCTAAAGGTGCAACTGGAGACCCTGGCCGACCAGGGGAAACAGGATTTATAGGAGCAAGGGTAGGTAAAATTAATTTAGTGCATATTTGTATTCTGTATATTTTCTAAATTGATGTGGCATTTTGTAGCAAACCCAGTGGATCGAAAAAGTTCTAAGGCTATTTTTTTGGGTTAATGAAAGGTTTTGATCCACTTCAAATGTTGACTACTGGAAAGTGCATGATATTACTGATCATTTTTATTTGGCTCAGGTACTGAGTCCACATTATTTAAAGCATTCACGTACTGTACTATGTGTCATGTTTCTTTAGGGCTTGACTGGCATTCTTGGACTGCAAGGTGCAGAGGGGAAGATAGGCCCACAGGTAATACATCCACTTTCATTTTGTAGTTCCTTCTTGTTGTATACCTTCTTAAAACAGGTCTTTAAACTCTTCAGGTGATTTCCTATTCAAACCAGTAGTTCCTCTGGGAATTTCTTTGGAAAATTAGATGTACTACACACATGTAAACTCATGATGGCTGAACAGCTTCAAATCACTATGCATTTAAAACAGCACTGCCATCTCACTTTCTGATAAAAATGGCGTTTTTTATTAGGGAGCACCAGGAGATGATGGGAATCCAGGTACAGCTGGATCTACGGGAACCAGAGGTTTACCAGGAGCCATGGGTTTGCCTGGACCTAAAGGCTTCAGTGTAACTCACTGTTATGTGTATATTTATTTAAAAAAAGACATAAGATAACATTCTAAATATTATTAACATGTATCATACTGTATATCTTATAACACTTTCAGAGCAAAGAGTAGGGTAATTATTTTATTTGGGGGACTAGAATGCCCTTTTTATGGGCAGTCAGTCACCTTTATTTTGTATTTACCTACTATGAAATTATTTTTCTGAATATTCAGGGGGATCCAGGGAAAGCAGGAGAGACAGGATCAGCAGGAGCTGCAGGACAAAGAGTGAGTGCAATTACTGTATGATGCAAATACTGTAATATTTCACAACAAGCTATTATAAATGTCATTCTCTGTTTGTGTAAATGCTTCTGTTGTAGTATTTCAGATGGCCTGCCAGTGCTGGCGTTGTACAGTGTAGTAATTTAAAAGTAAAGTCAATCATTATGATTTGATACGATGGCTATGATTCCTACAGGGTCCTAATGGAAAAGATGGAGAGGAAGGTCCAGCTGGAACTACTGGACCTCCTGTGAGTCTTCCAATTAATCATTTATGCCACATTTATATCTATTTACATTTTTATATTTTGGCTGGTTGATTTCTTAACTATAACATCCATCTCAGGTAACACATCAGAGTGGTACAGTATTAAGATGAGGACTTAACAATATGCGTTTGGGTTTATTGTCTTTATTTTCAGGGAGTCGCAGGAAAGAGAGGAGAACAGGGACCTCCTGGACTAACTGGCTTCCAAGTATGTTTGTGTTTTCAGTTAAGGTTACAATCAGAGATTATTTTAAAAAAATTCACACAGCCAATATTTAAATGTTCTTAAAGGTGTCATACTTTAAGAAGGTATCCATGATATTGTCATATAAATGTGCTAACAGCAAGTTGAAGGCCTCAAAACTTCCTCCATAGTCCAAAAAGACAGAATCAAGCAAAACAAGTTCATTGTAAAATGTGGGGTTTTGCCCACATTAACAATGACACTTATTAATTTGGCATTAAATGTGTGAAAATTGCTCAAAAATTGCATTGCATCTGCTTGTGTGTAGCACCTTCTGCTCTGCATGAAATCATTTTTGGTATGGACTTGACTAATAATACACATAGACCTTAGGGTCTATTTAAAAAAAATAAAAATAAAAAATAATCCTTAAATATATTACATATCTATTACATATGCTAAATTATGTTAGCATAACTCTTTATGTTAAAATTGTAGGGTTTGCCTGGACCCCCAGGTCCACCAGGAGAGTCGGGAAAACCAGGTGATGAGGTGAGTTCATCATTTCTTTTACCTGATCGCTGTTTTCTAGTCTTTACTGCCCGTCATTTCTGCTGAAAATGGGAATTATTAAAGAACCTTATGACTTTTATTTTTTCCCCTCAGGGTATTCATGGAGAGGCTGGTGGTCCAGGGCAGACTGGTCCAAGGGTGAGCCTATTGTACTCAAGCTTCAGTGTGTCAGTGCACAGCTTTTAGAAGTCCACATAAATAATCTCCAAGTGTTTTTATCCGCCGTAGGGTGAGCGTGGAACACCAGGTGAGAGAGGTGAAACTGGTCCAAATGGATTACCAGGACAAAAAGGAAGCCCAGGAACCCCTGGACCTGACGGACTTAAGGTTAGAGCCAGAATTTTACTCACCAATTGCATGCATCTAGCTCCAAAAAAATACTGAATAACACCACTTAAATTAACTGAACTGTAGTTTTGTGTGCTACAACATCATAATAATCTTGATACACTCTAATGGCTATGCAGGGTAAAGCAGGTCCAGCTGGAATTGTTGGAGAACCAGGACCACCAGGCCTACAGGGCATGCCAGGAGAGAGAGGAATAACTGGACCAGCCGGACCTAAAGGAGAAAGTGTGAGTGAGGCTGTGAGAGATAAGAGAAAACGAGTCTGCTTAATCAAAAGCTTTGGCACATGTTAAACATTTGCACATGCATAACAAATACTGTATAGATTTTAGTTTAATTCCTTGCAAACAGTGCAACAATATTGCATGTATTAAATGTCTTGGTGAGTAAAGCTCTGTGAGGCATGACGGTATACTGGATGTCTCGCTAATATCCTCAGGCAGGAAGTTAATATTCTGTAATATTATCGGGGAAAGATTTTCTGCTTGGCACTGTGAAGTAATCACATTAAGGAAACTACATCTATAACATCGATTTGCACAAAATCTTGTGTTTTAATACTCTGTGTCTGTTTTCTCAGGGTGCAGTGGGTGACAGAGGAGCAGAAGGGGCGGCTGGCAACGATGGGCTTCGAGTGAGTGACACAGAGCCATAATAAACCGGATGAAATTAAACCTAACAGTCAATATTTCTGAATTTAAAAATACCCACATTCAAATTTGTTATCCATTTCTTAATACAGCAGGGGTTATAAAGACACTAAATAAAATCTCATTGATGTCTGTAGGGATTACCTGGTCCTAGTGGACCTGTTGGACCAGCTGGCCCACATGGGCAGAAGGTTTGATTCTTTTTTTTGTTTATTACTTTTTTTTAATCGATTTATCTATGTGGTAAATTAATTCCTCCTGTTCTACCTCATAGTGTTTTGTCCCAAAATACTAAGACTTTAGTGTTTCTTTAATTAATAAACAGTTAATTTGACAGCTGTCGCTACTTAGATCCACTCAGAACTGATTGTTCAATTACAGGGAGAACAAGGCCAACGAGGCCCTTCTGGATCTCCAGGATCTAGAGCAATGGCTGTAAGTAGAGCAGTTTACCAAGAGAAATCTTGAACTTTTATGTTGGTTGAAGTTCTTTTCTCATTTGCTTCACAATACTATTGACTTGTTGTGTTTTAGGGCTCACGCGGTGAGCCAGGTCCTACTGGTCCAGTTGGGTTTGCTGGACCTCCTGTAAGTCCATCCATTTATCCACCCATAACACACATATGTATATTTTTAAATAATATGGTAACTATTTCCATGTTTTTGTGCTAGGGTCCTGATGGTCAGCCTGGAGTTAAAGGTGAAACTGGAGAGGATGGTGCAAAGGGAGAGGCTGGGTCTCCAGGACCTCGGGGAATGGCAGGAAAACCTGGACCACAGGTGAGCAAAAGAATTGTTATATGATCAAAGACCTAATATTTTATCATAACAGTGTGACATTAAAGACTGGTACAAAGACTGGATTGTTTTTAAAAAAAAATATTTATCAAAGAATCATAAGATATACAGTATATTGAATCGTAGTGTGTAGATGTATAGACCATATTGGTCCCATAGAAAAAAAATTATAAGCATAGTGTCTTTTTAGGGAGTGGTTGGAATCACAGGCCTCAAGGGTGGCAGAGGAACTCAAGGAGCAGCTGTAAGTTACAAAAATCAAAGTATCAAAATCATTCTTTATCAGCTTGGACACACACAGAAATGCTTCTTACAGAATCCTCCTTCCTCATTTTTGTGGAATCATCTTTGGCTTTATTATTTTTCTAAAAGGGTCCCAGTGGTTTCCCAGGATCCCCAGGAGGTGTCGGCTCACCAGGCTCTGCAGTGAGTCATTACATAATACTGATTTAACCCACAAAACAGCTAGGTCTTTAAATTGTATTTGCAATGTATTTGGTTCTTTTCAACCAATAAAATATATATATAGACTCCTAAGGCCCATACACCAAGCCTGATAAAGATATAGTTATAAAAAAATGTTTTTTATATTAATGAATAGCAGAATCCATGCCATAATGATAGTGATAAAGGCACAGAGTAACAATATAGTAGGATTAACTTTCAGGACGATTTTTTTTCCAGCTGACGAATAAGAGAAATATTGACAGCTAATCAGAATCCATCCTGCTATCATGAGCTCGAGAATTTCGAAAACAAAATCGTTCGCTAGTGTGGATGCTAATATCTTTATCTTTAGCTTGGTGTGAATGGGCCTTTACACTGATATTATTTTTAGGGTCCAGTTGGTGAGCCTGGTCCTATCGGAGCCCCAGGTAAAGAGGGCCCACCTGGTCTTCTGGGAGAACCTGGAGGTCCTGGCCGCCAGGGGGAGCATGGAAACCCTGGACCTATTGGTAGCGCTGGAGACAAAGGTGAACCAGGAGAGGACGGACTGCCAGTATGTGATTCCTTATTAATCAAATTGTAATTTTTGCAGAATCATTGTCATTCATATATTAAAAAAAGTTACATTTTACATGATTAAAATCTAATAATTTCAATACTATATCACTCAAATTTTCTTTAACTTAACATAGGGCCCAGATGGGCCACCAGGACCTGGTGGAACTCCAGGACAGAGGGGGCTTGTGGGTCTTCCTGGAATGAGAGGAGAGCGTGGTATGGCTGGCCTCCCTGGGCCTGCGGTAGGTCACCACTTCTACCTTCCTTTCATACAAGCAAATATTTAAAAAATGTCTTTTTAGAATTACATTTTGCTGCCTCTAGTTAGTTAATTAGTCTCAGATGTCTCAGATGCCAAAAGTTATCTTCTTTGACTTCTCATCCTATCTGTTTGTTTTTTTTTCAAGGGTCAACCAGGAAAAGCTGGCACCCCAGGTCCTCAAGGAACCAAAGGAGGTGCTGGACCAGTTGGTTTGCCCGGAGCAGCTGGACCCAGAGGAGATGCTGGTCCAGAGGTATGACACGTTAGTGTGAAAAACACAGAGTCAAGAAGATTAATTACCTGCATGAAAAAGATTATCTTAATGAATTTGTTCTTAAATTAGGGTTTGGCTGGAGCTGATGGAGTTCAAGGCGCTGATGGCATCATTGGACCCAGAGTACAAACTAATTTATCATTTGACAGTGTCTTATTAATATTGTTTAACCAAATCAGACCAAGTTCAAATGATGTGTCAACTTAATTCCAGGGTGACAGAGGAGACCCAGGACCAGAGGGTCTTGCAGGTGGTCAGGGAGCACCAGGAACATCAGGACCTGTTGGAACACCTGGAGGTCCAGGACAGAGAGGAGATCAGGTTTATTTCCTGTATCCCTTGTGGATACTTCACAGCAGATTGGTGTTTCTTAAATGTATTTGCAAGAGCATGAAGACTGATGTTCTTTGCATAATGTTGGATTTAAAATAGCAATGCTATATTTTATTTTATTCAGTTTTTATTGGTTGATTTTGCTGACAGGGTGCAAGAGGTCCACCTGGATCTGATGGTCAAGCAGGAACCAGAGGGAAAAAGGTAAGTCTGCATATTTACATATCGATATTGGTAACTTTATAATTTTCATATATAAAATACAATTGAATGATAGCAAATGACACATGCACTTAAATTAATTCACAAAACAGAAATATTTGAAAAGAAAATGTGGCATCTAAAGTTAAATTGTGGAAATAACGCAAGGGGAATGTACAACTTGTGTTTATAAATCTTCTAATCAACTTTAGGGACCACAAGGACCAATGGGAGATAAAGGTGACAAAGGTGATGCTGGTGAGAGAGGTCAGAAGGGCCACCGTGGCTTCACTGGACTCCATGGGCTTCCTGGAATTTCAGTACGTATAAAGGACAATATGTCACCTGTCACACAAATACATTAACTACCTTCTGATAATCATCTGTCAATCATTTCCCTTCAGGGTGCTACAGGAGATGATGGTGCTATAGGAATCATTGGACCAAGTGGGCAAAGAGTGAGCAACAGAATCAAATATCACTCAAATCTGAATTCTCAAAGCACCAGCAATATGCATGCATGCTGAACAGAATTTAATACAGAACATGTCATTATTAGGGACCCCCTGGCCCGGTTGGTCCAGCAGGAAAAGAAGGAGATATAGGTCCACCTGGAGCAATGGGGGCTCCTGGAACTCGAGGTTCCCCTGGAGATTTTGGACCTGAGGTGAGCCAGGAGATTATGTCTATGATGCATTTTATGTTTTGAGATTAGATCTTCTTGCTGAGACATTTTAAACCAGTTCAGAGACATTTGCTGGTTTTTGCTTGACTAGAGAGGTTATGGTAATTTTTTACAATTGTTGGTCCATGCTGAAAAACCAGCTAAACTTGCTGAAAAGCAGATGACAAAAATCTACAATTTGTAATGTGCTTTCATTTCTCTTTTGACAAATGCCAGTTTTCCATCCTTACTGATTCAGTTACCTAATCGGATACCCTGTACTTCATGTCTCATAATCATGATTAATTACCGGACGCTGCTGATGTGTTTAGATGTGTCAACACAAAAATTCTGCATAAAACAGTATTCAATTGCCTGTCTGTCTGTAGGGACCACCCGGAGAACCCGGCCCCCGTGGACCCCCAGGTCCTCCTGGACCCCCTATAGCTGCTATGGAAGATCTTTTGGGAATAAACTTCGACCTTGATACTGAATACGAGCCTGAGGAACCTCCACCTCCCCCACCAGAGTTCAACGAGGATGAAGCAAGGCCCAATAACGGATCTGATGCGGTTCGGGTTGACAGCGAAGTTCACTTGTCTCTGAAGAGCTTGGGAAGTCAGCTGGACAGCATGCGCAGTCCTGATGGCACTCGCCAGTATCCTGCCCGCACATGTCAGGACCTGAAGCAGTGCTATCCTCTGAAGAAGAGCGGTGAGTAACCCACAGTTCCCTGATCAGGTACAGCATGAACGATTTATGATAATCTCTGTAGGAATAATTCACAAAAATAAAAATTCTATAACAATTTATTCAAACTCTTGACGTTCCAAACCCAAATTAAAAAAAGAGAAATTTAAGTCATCAACTCTTATGACTCATGCTCCATTTTCAGATAGTTGACTTCAAAGCTAACATGATGCGTCTTGGCATGCTGTGATTCAATATGCTATGGAGATTAATGATTTCATTTGCTGTGTGTTCCAGCTCTTGTAAGGCTACAGAATGCTTGTAATATAACACACCATGCAAAAATACGTTCTTTGTGAAGTTTTGCAGCAACCCAAACTTTCTTGAACTAAGATCATGCAACTGGATTAGATATAAGACTCTTTACATATGGATTCTTTATATATTTTATATAGTTTTGAAACATTTTAAATACATTCCCTGAACATTTTTTTGGTATGATATGCAATTTATTGTGTTCTAAGTATGTTTATATATTTGACTGGTGTATTTTTATGTCACAACTGATTAAGAGATGATTGGTAGACGGCAGTAGCGAATGAAAGCTTTTAATGTCTTTGGTCAAAAAACAGAAAATGAACCAACTGCAGCCTGGCGTCAAAACAGATATACAAAAGACAAAATAAAATCTAGTCGATACACGGCTGGCCCAAAGCAGAGTGAGATCCTCTTTTTCCGTGTCTCTTAGTCACTTAGAGAGCAGGCCGTCTCACACAGCAGGTACAAAGCAGCTTTGATCAGGGCCAGTATCTTCTGCACACAAAAACTCTTTAGTCGAATGAAACGAACAAGCCCAAATTCTGACACAACAGGACGCAGAAGAATGCAGACGACACATAATTATCTGGCAAAGACGCCAGCACAAACAGGGAGAGAAGAAGGGACGCCAATCAGCAATTAAGAAATTAATCAGAAATTAAGGCAGGTGTAATCTTAATCATCCTGAGCGTCAATTAACAACAGGTAATTGAAATGATTTTGTGCGACCACAGAGTCGCAATGGCAGCCACCTTACCGGCGCCATCATAGAAAAAGAGGAATAAGATACATTAGGAAAACGAGGGTAAAAAAATCCCTCCCAGACTGTCCAGTGTACATGTAGGCAAACAACTCTGGTCCCTGCAGCTTGAGAGCGCTGGTCCCAGAACCGCCTACCCACACTGGGGTAGAAGCACACGAAAACGTTGGATGGGGGAGGGTGATTGTCTCTCTGTAGCTGTGTCTTGATTTGTGTGTGCGTCCCAATGATGTGTTTGCCTGAGAAGACTGTAACAGTTCGTCCCAGGTGTCCTTGCATAAGGTAAAGAAATTTTCCAGAGCGTCTCGTTATATGCTCTTCTGGGGAGTTTAGTCACTAGCACAGCCTTGAGCCTTGCCAGCTAGAGAAGAAGAAGCTGAATAGAATAGAAAAACGGTACTTTCCTATTTGGATCAATATCTGCCAATCTCGCAGATAACTTATGTCCATCACTGGTCTCCAGGTCTGTCCAAATCCCGTTGCATAGCTGCTAGTTTCACCAAGATGTTATCCAATTTGCGGTCCATAGCCACAGTCTGAGTGCGAACAGCTCTCATCACCGCTGTTTCAACCAGCCAGCCAGCTTATTGGGGTTGAGACTCCCTGCTTTTAAAATTTGTCGATATCCAAGTGCCCCACCTAATATGATCAGCAGAATCCCTGTTATCATCCGTCCATCATGTATCCAGCTGCAAACATCCCAGCAGGACAAGTAGGTTTCCCAGAACCCACGCTTCTCGTCGAGAAGATTGTGTCAATTGCATTCAGAGACCAGTTGATCAAATCCATAATTTGGCCAAAAAAAGTGTTTTTTATTCAGTGTCGGTAACGGGTTTCCATAATTTTCAGAGCCCCTGTTGCCAAAAACACTTGTATTGTAAAAAAAAAAAAAGAGGCAATAACAACTTCTGTGTTCTACAGAAGAAAATAAAAATAATAATCAGATTTAGTTATTGTTCAAAACCAGGGCTCACAACAAAAGAAAATGTTTTTATTTACGCATCTACATTATTCAGAAGAAAATAAATTCTCAGTGCTAAAAATATTACATTAAACATTATTATCCTATTAACACTTTGCTGTTTCAAACCCTATAAAATGTGTTTTATAGGGTTGTCATTTATTTTTTCTCAGATGTACAGCAAACCACTGTGGTCCTGTTTTGTGTGTGTGTGTGTGTGTGTGTGCAATACAATGAAAAAAGAAAACACTGGAACTGCATGTTACAGTCCTTTAACCACAATCTAATTTGTATGAGTTGAATGAGTTGACTTTTTTAACATCTAATTTATGTAATTAACTCAGTTATAGAACACCAGCAGGCATTGTGTGACAAAGTAATCTCCTGCCCATAAACAAAATGCTTGTAGAGATAATTAGAGTCCGCATTAAACACAGTGTTCCTTAGCAGAAATAAAAAAAGAATAGCATTAATTGGAGGGTAGAAAGATAGAACCACAGCTTACCAATAGAAAAAGGTTATGTTTTATCTGACAGGAATTACCTGCATGATTCCCAACCGTTCTGTCCGGCATAAAACTAACGCAGCATCCCACAGTAAGCATGCTTGTACTGGTTTTATTTGAAAACTGATGGGCGGTCATCTGCCAGTCAGCTGAAACTAAACCTGGATAATGATCCAGATCATTTGGATTAGGGCACATCAAAGATTTGGTTACCAATAATCAAAATCCATGAATCCAAATGATATATAGATGAGGGTCAATTATAACTTCTTTTCCCAATGTATTACAGGTGAATACTGGATAGACCCAAATGAGGGCAACCCTAGAGATGCCATCCAAGTGTACTGTAACATGGAAATGGGGGAGACCTGTATACCTGCCAACCCTGCCAGTATCCCACGAAAGAACTGGTGGACTTCACGCTCCAGCATACCAAAACCAGTCTGGTTCGGGACAGTCATAAATCGGGGAACTAAGGTTAATATAAAGTGATGACCATTTAAATTTAAATAAAAAAAGGAAATTACAAATAAATGAATTAAATGTTACCCTGTATATGTCACTAAAAACATATCAGTAAATTTACTGTATACCCTGAGCTTTTATTTTATTATTACTTTCATTACAGTTGACCTATGGAAACAAAGAGACACCAGCTAATGCTGTATCTGTCCAGTTGAGATTTCTCCGTCTGCTCTCAAAGGAAGCAGCACAGACCGTCACCTATCACTGCAAAAACAGTGTGGCCTATAAAGATGAGAAGAACAGCAATCTGAAGAAGGCTTTAGTCCTAAAGTCTTCTGATGGACAGGACATCAAGGCTTATAGCAACATCCGTATGAAGTACACAGTCTTAGAGGACGGCTGCTCTGTATGTTCATTCTTTTGACTTTTCATTGTTTGACATTTATTATTGACAAAAAATTGGAATCAGTGTTGGGAAGATAGTTTGCAAATTGTAGATTGGAGTAGTTAATATAGTATTGAGGACCCTTTGAAGAGTAGTAATCAACACTACATTAAAAATTGTGAAGGAAGTATCAGTCTGAAATCAGTTTGAGAGTTCAGATGTAACTGTTGAGAAATGAGAATTTCTTTCAGGCTCCTAGGCTTCAGGTTCAGTAATTTTACTCTAATGTCAATGTATATGTCAATAAAAGTGAAAAAAAAGAACTAAACATAAATATAGGAGCCTGATTAAATTTTTTTTAAATTTTTAAAAGGAAAAATTTCAAACCACACTTTTTCTCAAACAAGCCTCTCATTTGAACTCTTTGATGTTAATATATATATATATATTTTTTTTTATCAAGTCTCTTACTCTCAGTAAGCCTGCATTTGTTTGATAAAAAATACAATAAAAACAGTAAAACTGTGAAGTATTATTACATTAATATAACTGTTTTCTAATGTAGTATATTTAAAAAAAAAATTTCCCAGTGATAACGTGATTCTTCAGCAGCCATTTTTTTCAGCCTTCAGTGTCACATGATCTTTCAAAATTCATTCTAATACACTGATTTGGTCTTCTTTTTTTAGCATAAACACATTAAAATGGTCAAGTGAGACAGTAAAATATATTTATAATATTACAGTATATAACATTTATAATATATAAACATATACCAATAATAATGTATAACTGAGAACCAAATCAGCATATTTCTGAAATATCATGATTCGATAATAAAAATAAAAATACAGCTTTGCCATCACAGGATTAAATTACATTTGAAAATATATTAAAATAGAAAACGGCCTAATATTTAGCATTTTAATGTAATAATACTTCACAAATGTAGTGATTTTATTTATTCTACTTTTGATCAAGTAAATACAAAAATGAAAAATGTATTACAGCCGTTACTGTATATGTTACGACTGCGTTCAGTTTGGTGGTAGTTTCCATCTTCATTTACATAGTCATAATTCTGCTAAACTGCTCCACTAATCACTCATCTGATCTCACTAAATGGTAATTTCAGTGCTTTGAATCAATGTGAACAGTCTTGGAGTTAGTTAGTCCCCAAAGCTATAACAACTATAACATTCTGCAAAAACGCTGCCAAATGAAAAGCCACCTCACTACTGTTCCTCTTTATTCCTCCCTCCAGAAATCCAACGGTGAATGGGGCAAGACCGTCTTTGAGTACCGCACACAAACACTTTCACGGCTGCCCATTGTGGACTTTGCTCCAGTGGACATAGGTGGCAAAGATCAGGAGTTTGGCGTTGACATCGGCCATGTGTGCTTCTCATGAAACCAGGATAAAAGCATCATCATTTGGACTTGAGTGCTCTGCCAATGCAGTATTTATTGTCGAACACCGTCTGTAAGGGCCTTGAGGAATTTCTGACCTTTATTTCATGATTATTCATGATAGTTTCCACTAGCCTGTGGTGTACGAGTGCATGAGAGACTATATGGACCTTTTAATTTATACTTTATACGCCGTGAAAACATTCATTGAAATTCATTCAAAAAGTCATGTTTTACAAAATTTGACAGTGCCTTGCCTGTCTAATTTGTATATTGTTTGAAGATGCCGTTCACTCTTATATTGCAATCATTTCAAGTGGATTCTGAAGGTCAAGTGAAGAGATTTGAGTTTGTTTGTGTTGTATTAAAGTGGGATAATTATTCAGGACGGCATCTCAGTCCCCAGCAGTTCTCTTCCCAAGCAAGATTTAACAGTTGATAGCAAACTGTTGGACAGATTTAAATGTAGTTATTAATGAGAAGTCACACAGAAACCAATGCTGGTCTCATTAAAAGGCTCATTAGCCCATAATACAGGACAAAGAAACTCTTCATCCAGCTTCATACAGCACATGCCCGTTTGTACTCTAAAAAGGGGGTGGGATTCATTGTAATCAATGCCAAATTAAACATTTGAATTCCTTTTCAACAGACCTCTATTGATTTTACCACAAATAAATGTTTGAAACTGTTTGAACTGTTTTCTGGTAGCAGAGTTTGTGACTGTTTAAGAAAGCACAAAGCTAATATAGTGTGCTATGTGTTTTCATTTATTCACCATCAAAGAGCAATTTAACAAATATTCAGAAAGCCATCAATGAAAGTAAAAAGGATCTGAACATCTGTAAATATAAACCTCAGCAATGGCCTTGCTGAACATGAAAGAAAATGGTTTAGATGCCACATTAAAGTTCATGATTGCACCGTTACAACATGAGCAACTGCTTCTGCAACCACCTTCTCTTTCTTCATAATTTAGTATAAAAGATCTTCTAAACAACTTTTGGCCACAAATGAATTTAAAGAGTCTCAATTTGGTCAAAGCTCTAGAAAAAAAAAATTCTAGAAAGGGCTAGCGCACATTTCACAATTTCTGTTAAAAGGTTAAGAAGTTAAAATACACAACTCATAAAATCTATGTAACAATCTGCTGATTTGATCATATAAAAATAGAAATGACCTTCTTAAGGCTCCTGCTACATTTCTTTCAAACTCAATTCATAATCAAATATTTCATGTGACATTTTTGAGGGTTTTGTGGTCAAGAATTACAGCATATACAAAAACGTCTTTCCAAAATCAGCATCGGCTGTCCACCTGATCCAGGGAAAACACCGTCCCCTCGAGAGTCAGTCCCATTTGGAACCCCTCCTATGCAAAACAGATGCAAAAAATAAACAGAACTGTGAGCTCAAAATAAACACAGAACAAGTTCAATGACGAAGCTAAAGTTTAGATTACACTAATATCATAATAACTTACATAAAATAATAAAAAGACATACGGTATAGGTCACTCTTTATATTAGGTAACTACTATGTACTTACAAAAATAAGTACAATGTACTTATTGTGGTCATATTGTATTGCAAAACACTTTTGCTGCTATTGAGGTGGAATATTGTGGTACAGGGACAGGTTTGGTAGTACGGGTAGGTTAAAGGGTGGGTTAAGGGTAATGAATGGGTCAATATTGTATTTATCAATACAAGTACAAACATTTATTACAGATGTAATTACATATAGGTATTTAGTACAATGTAAAAGCATGTATGTACACAAAAAGTGCATTGCACCAAATTATTAATTTAAATGTAAGTACACAGTAGTTAAGGTCCAACTTATATAACATTATTAACAAACATTATCATAATGCATCACAGGTTAGCAGTTTATATATATTTAACATTATCTTTAAAATTTTAAGCCACAGTGAAGTCTGTTTTATGTCACAAATGTAAGCAGCATCCATTTTTTTAACTAAAAAGCTCTTTTTTAGCATCTATGGTTGTGAAATGTTGCCTTTCATGAGTGCAGCCGAAATGCATCCAGCCATTAGGAATGAGTTTCTATAATCGCTCATTCTAACTGGATAGTGCATTTTTTCTGCATGCACATTGCTGAAACTACTCGTGGCTGCACAGTACTGCTTGTATTTGCATGTTTCAATTAGCCTGAAAAACATTTAGATGGCATGCACGCAATAACCAGCACCACACAAAATCCGCAGAACTAAACACCCATCAGTGACATAGTTCTTTACAACCCTTTGCCTCTGATGATTATACTTTAAAACAAGGGTGAGGAACGTTGATCCTGGAGGGCCGGTGTCCCTGTAGAGTTTAGCTCCAACCCTAATCAAACACACCTGAACCAGCAAATTGAGGTCTTCGGTATGCAGGTAGTTATTTTTTTCTTCAGGGTTGGAGCTAAACTCTGCAGAAGAGTAGCCCTCCAGGATCAACATTCCCCATCCCTGCTTTAAAAGAACAAGGAAAGGTGCAGAAAATGTAATAAAATGCTGGTTTAATATATTAAAGTGCCCCTAATATGGAATTTAAAAAAATGAGCTTTCAAGCAATGTATAACACGGCTCTAAGTGAATAAAAACATCCTGCAAAACCTTTTAAATCTGTAAGTATAAAGTTATTGTCTCTCAAAAGAAAGCCGTGTTTTGACCTTGCATGCATGTCAAACAGTGAGTGTGATTTCACCAAGTACAAGATGTTTCCGGAGCAACATTCCAATCAACCAATCAAATTTGAGGGACAACTGTTTAGGAAATATCATATTTAGGCCTATGATCAGGGTTAGGTGCTTCTACACTCTTGTTAAGCAGCTATCAATTCCCACTGATTTTATAAATACATTTCGAGTAGCGTTAGGTTTAGGGGTAGGGATAGGGATTGGGATAAATTTGTATTTTTGGACAGTAATGTTGATCCAGGATCATGCCTTGGCAAAAACACGGCATGTCAACACAAAAACATGTCAACCTGTTGTTTGGGACTCCCAAAACCAAAATCTGAACCTTTCATAACCAATAATAGGAGCACTTTAAAAGACCTACAATACAAACCAAAAAATACACAAGAAGTCATGCTTGTGAATCAAAGTGTATATATCTTGTTAAACCATATCAAAACACCAGAGCACTGTGAGGTGAATCACGAACATGTACAAACCATCTCTGCCGCTGAGAGTTTGGGGGTGGCATTCAGGGTGAAAGGAGAGATGAAGATAATTGAATTATTCAGGATTACAGGGTTTGCAGAAACAGAAGTGCAAATGACACTTACAGAGTCTAATAATCTCATAACAGGTATGATGTCCCCAGAAACTAAAACGTCCATAATCCTCTGGATTATTAAAATGATCTGAATTATACGGTCTCTAATAAAGTGAATGCTGTCAGCCAAATACTGCATACTTTGATCTAATAATATTGTCTGCCAATTTGCTGCTTCTGCTGTTTGTATGTTTGTGACACATTACTGACAGCATTTCTCTTTCCAGTATCAAGAATTCTGTGATAATTCTACTTCAAAGCATGTGAGCAACATGTTCAAAATGATTTACACCATCGTTTTTAGCATTTAAATTTGCACACTGCCTCAAAGCCAAAATAAAAACTTTATGATACACGCACAAGTACTGTGATACAGTTGTAATTCAGATTGTGCTTCAGTCCTACCATGTGTAGTACTTGTATGGTGTTACTGCACAAAAATAAAATAGATGCGATACGTAATATATTATTACCATATTGAATATCTGTCAGTATTTTTAATCATCGTACTGAACACTGATTTCAATAATATAATTTTGCATATTTAAACGAAAGTAAAAAAAAACATTAAAAAAGAATAAACATCCTCACCTGCATCTCATCCAGTTTGGACTGAATGTCTGGAGTGAAGACAGCAGGTCCACAAATGAATGGATCAAATGGTTCTGCTCCAAACAGGTCTATATCTACAGCAGAACCAGACAACCTAGTAAATCATCTTTCATTGAGCAGACACTTACATTAAATGTGCAATAGTTTATGTTCACCCCTTGCAGCTGATGTATAATCAATGTATAAATACAGAAACTGTTTCAGTGAAATTCTCAACTGCATGCTAACTAATGTCTCTATTCAACATCTATACTCTGGCTTCATTTGTTTTCAACTCCAATGGACCCTTTTATGGAGAAGCATATTACATTAGCAATTATGGATTTTGACTTCAGGGGCTTGCAAATGTAACACATTCATCTAAGTGGGACAGCAGCAATAAAGAGCCCCTACCTCTATCTTTTTTTGGTGGCAGGTATGGAGATGAGATGCCGTTACAGTTCAGTCGTCTTGTTATTGGAGATTCGGGGGTGAATGGAACCATATCAAATATGTCGGTAGAGGGCGCTCTAGCTTGTATGCTTCCAGCCTAATAATGTGGATACAAGAGTAAAATGGGTTAAATGTTTCAAAACCAGTCCAACTGTAAGATCGGACTCCATTCGTGTGATAAGCACTTAACTGTAAATTCAATGTATAGGCTACATTCTATCGCAATGCTTTTTTTTTTGGTTAAAACAGTGGTTCTGAAAAAGTGGGGAGACTTCTCTAGCTATTAAATCAGGCCTACATGTAAAAAGTTACAGTCAAGCATCATTATAAGGTCCAATTCTCTGCCATAAACAAACAATTAAATTTTGCCTTAAAAACTCTAAAAATCTAATCTTTATAAGCACTAACAAACATGTTAATAATAGGCCTAAGATGTTTCTGTAATTGTAGCTTACTGATTTAATGACATTAATAAATGTACATTTTTATACATAATATGAGATGGGGTTGGCAAAGTTTTTGACTATCAAAAGGAGGTGTCGCCACGAAATTTGACATCCACTGTGTAGACAATAGTTCACCCATGGTTTGTTTTGAACAGAGCTATCCTACGGTCTAGACATTCTGCAAAATAACTATCCCTTGTTTGAAGTAAGAAAATTTGTAATTGAATCACAAGCAAAGTCTACTGTGTATTTTTTTGTGTACGAGACATTTACACGAGGTCGTGGCATGATGTAACCGCTTGTGGGCTGTGAGTGGGTGGGTTTAGCAGGAGGTGGGGTGAGCAAGCTTGCAGATTGGCTGGAATCGGGTGAGCTGACAGGCGTTAGAGTGACAGAGGAGATCTCTAGGCTGGACAGTGATGTGACATCATCACCACACCAGGACAAGGCAGACGGCTTCTGCAAAATGTACGGCTCATTAGAGACATTAACATGCAGGTGCTGAAAAAGGGCACTGGGGGTTGGGGAGAGAGACAGAGAGACAGAGAGACAGAGAAAGATAGATTGGAATGAAGAAAGAGGGAAAAACAAATGACAGGGTAGATAGAAGAGAAAAACAAACACCTTTTGATGAACCAAAAGAGAACAGAATCATTGAGATTGGCAGGAAAGAGCAGCATTCGACTGGAATGATAAGCAAGTCTCATTTCCTACTGAACATACTGGCGAGCAGCGAGGATCCATCAGCTGATCCTCCAGCTCCTTAAGCTTCTTCTTCAGTTTTGAGTTCTCCATCTCCAAATCCTGAATCTGCAATTAACATAAGCACATAGCACAAAAAGATTCACATTTTCATTTGTCAATCACATGAAAACATTTAACATAAGTCTTTGGGATGCGAGACGGGATTATGAGGCAGTGAAATTCTGGTTACATTTGCCTATCTATACTCGTATTTACACTTCAAAGGAAGCTGAGTTTTTAAGCGGCATACAGTATAAATTATAAATGGAGCATTAATGCAGACATCGTAATGCGGCATACAGTTAATGTATTTACAATGGAATCAGAACTGGGGGAGAGCTAAATCTCTGCACAGCTGTCAAAAAGATTGAAAGCAGCAAAGATGCAGTTGTGTTTCATTTAGGTTGACCAACTTTGCCTGAGATATTTATCATAAAAGAAATGAAAGCGGCCTTTAGCACATTTACTAATGCCATGTGGATTCACAGACTGACATTAGCAAAGTTTGTAGCGCACAAGACTCAAACCTGTCAGATAAAAGCTATTTGTGAACATGGTCAACAAAACCAGTCGTAAGTGTACATGTTCCGAAATTGAGATTTATACATGATCTGAAAGCTGAATAAATAAGCTTCCAGTTGATGTATGATTTGGGTGGGCAGGGCAATATTTGACCGAGATACAACTATATGAAACTCTGAAATCTGAGGGTACAGAAAAATCTAAATGCTGAGAAAATCACCTTTAAAGTTGTCCAAATGAAGACCTTATTACAGTTTTTCTCGATTGCTTAAACACATTTCTTGAAACTATGCCTCATATTCCCACAACAGTAAACACACATCCATAACGACTCACCCAATTTCCCAAACATCCTATTTTCAGGTCAAAATGAAGCTCTTCACTCAAAACCATTAACTTTTGCTAAAAAACCAAACTTTGCCCTCAGACATCAAACACAAGCCCTCAAAAACACATACACTACAACATAGTTTTACACACTGGTGCAATTAATTCAAGACTATTTGGAATATTTCCAAAACAGTTGCTCATGGATCTCCTCCTCAAAAACTTCTTTTACATGAACACAAAAAAAAACAACTAATGTATACACTGGCACATTTTCATTCATTAATGTACTACACAGTAAAACTGAAATAAATAAATAAAACATTTTATCTTCTGCCTCAGCATTCTGTCTTTGCTCTGATCAACTAATTTGTGTTTACTGTAATAACTTACAGTGCAGCTTTTTTCAGTCGCTAACAAGCGCTTACCCATACTTCAGATACTTTTTCTAAACTCTTAACACAGACTCACACCTACAAAACACAATTGGCCGAATAGATAATTTTCTTCTCAAAAAAACATTGTTAAATATATACTAACTCTTCATTTCAAAATAGAAGACATCTTTCTCTGCACACACCAACTTTACCAAAACACTGGAAATCTGTCTTAAAATGAAATAATTCTGTCAAAGAATAACACTTGTTTTCACTTCACAAGGTACATGCAGTCAATCAAACTACACCAGGTTTCAAAATACTGGCTATTGTTGACATTACAAAAACTGCATAGACTTTTATGTTTCAGTTTTACAGGT
>JAUYWG010027984.1:10027-24636 GCA_034779775.1 Enteromius afrohamiltoni
ACAGACGATGCACCTTTTATTCTTTACAATCTCCCCATTGTTGGTTTCGTCACGCGTAAGCAAACTCACCGCTGCTGGGAAAACAAGAGCTCGCACCTGTGCGGCAGTACCAGAGACTCCCTGAGTTTGTCCCAGAGGTCGGTAGATTTGTAGCTAGTCACTTTTTTTGGAAAAATGTCACCAAGGGGGTCTGAAAATCGCTAAATCTAGCGACAAAGTTGATAAGTTGGCAACACTGCTTCTTTCATTGTCGAAGTCAATGTGTACTGTGTGGTTACGTGACATGCAACGTCATGTGATCTCAATCGCGATTAAGACGATAGACCAAATCTCTTATCAGTTGACAAATTTCTACCGGTTAATCGTGTGTACCGGTTTATCGCCTATTCCTAATATTGATTCATAGTACTTGATACTAGTTGCAACTAGTGACTATGACTGCTGTAGTGGCAAGTCATCATTAGGTGCTGGTAATAGTTTTAGTTACCATTGCTTATTGTATTCAGATACAGCGAAACAGCATGTTTTTAATATGGCAGGTTAGATGGGGCCATTTGTATAGGGCATGTCCCTGCTAGGACTTCTATATTGCCTAAAATATCTATGTTTTTAGATGTTTGCACTCTGCACATTGATTATTGTATGACATTTGCCACAGCTATAAACTTTCTTTCGCTCTCAGGGTACTTCATACAGTGTGTCATACAGTGATCGGTCTGTGCAGCTCTGCTTTCAGTCGATTGAATGAATAAAATCACACCTAACGTGTTTGTATTTGGACCGCTTTGCTCTTTCTTTATAGATCCGACCTTGTCAAGCGCACGATTGGCTGATTATGTACAATGACTGCATGTCATTGATTAAACTACTTTGGATGTTTTAGGCAATATAAAAATCATGGACAGGATGTGTCCCATTTAAATGCCACCTTAAATTATGAAAATGCCCATAGTGGCAATAATATGCGTTTGTACTGATACAAGTCACGTGTTTAAAGCCATGTATTCAGTTAAACAGACAAAATACAGAATTAGCCCATTTCATCTTACAATTATATTGATTATACTATGAGGAGAATTTTTGCCAATTTTATTACCATCCAAAATTGGCATTATAGGAAAGCTCATAGTAAATTGGCAGAAGTACTGATCACTGTTTGCATGCATGTGAGTGTGATTATAAATGTTACTTGTTTTAATGAATACCTGTTAAAACGGCTTGCCATATTTTTGGTTTTCTTCACATTTATTCTTATCCTCTTATTATCAAGATGATCAGCTAAACATATCTGTAATTCCCCTGAATTTCCTTCATGTATATTTTAAAATGTTCTCATTTAGCTGTGCAATAAAAAGAAATTCAGTCATTCCTATTCAAGATACCAGGAAGTTAACTGCACATGTGAAAGTGCACATTCAGTAGTGGATTGGATATTACAAAAGACTAACCGCTTAGCAAGAAGTGGATTTAAGCATTTCCCCTTTAATGTGCTGTTTAAAATTCTCCTTTTGTTGTTCTTCAATCCTAAAATTGTCTCATCATTGTAATACAGGTACCCCAGTACCTCTCTGCCCAGTGGTCCTATTCAGCCATCCGGGGGACTCGGAGATGAGAACCAGGAGTATGTGCGGACTCTTTATGACTTCACTGGTAGCGATGCTGAAGACCTTCCTTTCAAGAAGGGTGAAATCCTAATTATTCTAGAAAAGCCTGAGGAGCAATGGTGGAGTGCCAAGAACAAAGAAGGCAGAGTAGGCATGATTCCCGTTCCCTATGTAGAAAAGTTGGTGAGGCCTTCGCCTCATCCCGGTCAGCCTGGCCACGGTTCACGCAATTCCAATAGCTACGGCATCCCTGAGCCAGCGCATGCCTATGCTCAGCCTCAGACTCCATCGCCCATTCCTCCCATCACACCCGGCGCTGTCATCAACCCACTGCCTTCCATGCAGAACGGGCCAGTAATGGCGAAGGCGATCCAGAAACGAGTTCCATGCGCATATGACAAGACTGCCTTAGCACTGGAGGTAGGTAGCTAAATTAAGGATTTCCATAAACCAAAATTTGCATTGGCACCAGCTGAGATGAATCTACAAGTTTCCATTGTTTTCTTGATGAGTAGCCTTATGCCCACTAAAACCCATACCGTCATCTATTTCTATCAGTTTACTAGTTACCAAATTTTAGTCCATAAGCATAGATTTTTGCTGGCTAATCTTATTGGTTAATTTATAGCCATATAAGATGCTGCCTTAGAGGCCTAATGAAGCTATTTCTCTGTAGTTATAAGATTTAACTGCTGCAGTGATCATTACTTTGTCAGATGGTGTTGATAGCATGGAATGTGAAATGACAAATATTTTCTTTTGATGACACACTTGTCAGCTCAGTTCTATGTTTTTGTGGGACTTTCCAGAAAACAGACCTATCAACTCGTTTGTGAAAAATGCTTTAGGCGAAAATAAAACTTGCTGTCCAATAGATCTTTAATTTGTTTGACTATTTTCATTTACTTCTACGTTTGCTATTCCGTCACATGTCTCTAAGAACTGTATCACGGGGACTCTCTCCACAGTTACTGATCATTTTTGAATGGGAAGGCTCTATTGTGTTCAATTCGGTGAAGAATTTATTGTTGGTTTGTTCAGTGTCTAGAATGAAATTCCATACTTAGTCATTGCACCTGGCAAGTTTCAGCACTCCTCTATCCGTTTCTACATGCAAGACCTTGTCCATTTGTAGAAAACATTACGTAAGCTATGTCTTAGTCAGCCTGAGAATGTCCGTTGATCCAGGTAGGTGCAGGAAAAGGTGGGGGAACCTCATGGATGCAGATTTACTTTGTCATTTGGCCACATTATATAAATTTCTTTATATTCTGTGTTTTTTTTTTTTACTAAATTCTTCTGTCTGTCTGCTGTATTTTACATGTGAGTGCAGCTTATACATGGAAGCAAGGATTATGACACAGTTTGTTATGGCCTAAAGCAAAATAGTCTGATTTAGAAGCTATTTCAAGCATTTTGGGAAAATGAAGCATGTTGGTTAATATGCAGAGTCCTGTATAATTGGTGATCGTTTTATAATGTTTAACGTGCTTCAATAATGGGTTTAGATAAAAGTGGGTATTTTATGAGTGGTTAAAAGGGTGTAAACTGTACTGCTTTATGCAGTCCATATCTTATAAAATATTTAGTTTCTTCTGATTTCTGAAGGGGTGGACATAATCTTTTCCACAGGCTTTCCCTGAGTTTATCGATTAGGGTTTGATAATGTCAGTGGTGTTTAAGAAGCCAATAATATTTTTCTCTCAATGTTTTTTTTTTTTTTTCTTGTATTCGAACTTGCTTTAAAAGACCTGAACATTGTTTTTCTGTTAACCTTTTTTTTTTCTCCTTACAGGTGGGAGACATTGTGAAAGTGACTAGGATGAACATCAGTGGTCAGTGGGAAGGGGAGGTAAATGGCCGGAGAGGTTTATTCCCTTTCACCCATGTGAAAATATTGGACCCCCAAAACCCAGATGAGAGCGAATGATCTGGGCCATTTGCTGTCAGCACTCCTTCAGCTTGCCGGCTGCCCCATCAAGTCACCACCGGTATTATGCTTGCCTGCCTTGGGGCTCAGCCGTGGCGCATTTCTCAAGCAAACCATTTGCGTGGCTTCTGACTGTTTACAGCTCCCGAAATCAAACGGTTCTTAATCCCCTTCACCTGGTTTCATGCGAATCAGTATTTTTTTTTTTTTTTTTTGTCTCTGTACTTAATATTCTGTTGTTTCCACACATCGGCCATCTGTACCTGTGACAAGGTGAAAAGAGGCCTCCAACGTGACCTGAGCCTTCTTGCCACTCTCCTGCGGTTTTCTGTCTTTTAGCTTTGACTTTTGCCAGCTAAACTATGTTGTGTTAAGAAAGGGAAATGAGGATCATTATACCCTCTGTTTTGATTGCCAAATGTTCACACAAATTTGATCTTTGATATTTGTCGTTTGTTACATTTAAACGGAATGCTAGTGATGCTGATCTGACCTTTGGTAACAGCCATGACTTGAAGATTTGGAGTGGCAGGTTCTTAAAGTAGCAACAACTCCGCCTCTCCTGATTGACCTTAGAAACAGATTATTTTTTCCTCCGCTAGTATGTGGGACTAGTCTACTGTAGCCTTTTATTTGTGCCATAATAACTTATCTGTAAATTGCAGTAGTAGTGTAGCTAGATGGTTGTGGTTGGTCTCTCTGGGATCTTTTGAATGGTAAAGGGCTTGCCTGTGGAGCTTTTTGCATCCGATTGTGATGCCTTAGATGCGAGATTGTGTCTGAGGAGAGTAAAAACGCACATCATTTATTCCATTGGTCAAGCTGGAAATGTCACCTGTGCAATCGTGAGCTCATCTCTTGAGGACTGGATTCAGTGTCTTGATCGTCCTACTCTGTAAAGGCAGTAACGTTTGGATCTTGCTCCATTTCATGACTGTTACTGCACATCACAAGGTCTCTGGTTTCTGCCCAATTTTGATTCAGTAACCTGACATAAACATGACTTTTAGGTTTTGTCCATCTGTAATCAGTTTCTTTTATTAGCCAGGTGTTATTGTGTGTTGAAATAAACTGGCGTTTTCTAAAAAGGGATTTAAGAAGCCTGCTGGTGGCCTCTGTGCATGACCTTCTGGCCAAGAGGGATTTTTCTCTCTTAGGTTAAATGCTGCTTCTTGTCATGTCTTGTTTTATTTCTGTCTGTTGTTTTTTCTTTATTTTTCCTGTTTAAAAAAAATTAATTCACCTTTGTCTGGTTTACATCCCTAGCATCAAGTTAAGGTTAAACATTCATATTAAGCAATAGACCAACCTACATCTTATAGAAGTGCTCAAATAATTTAAGGTTTTAAATACGTTTAAGTTTTTCTTTTTTCTAAGGCTTTAACAGTATTACTGTTTATTGTTTCACATTACAAAATATCAATGTGAAAATAAAAATTTGTGCCTTTTTATTTTCTTACATCATTTACATGTGTTAATAATATTTCCCATGGTTAACACCCGTGTTGGTATTACCCAGTATGTACAGAACGAGTAAATAAAATTTATGTCTACTTCTCTGTGAGTGTATGACAACTTTCTGTATATGTACTTCCCATGGTTATGGAAAACTGGAAATATCATAGAATTTAATATAATTTTAAAATGCATAGTAAATGCTGTTTTTTGTATTTGGCTAGTTATTATGTGTTAAATATTGGTACCCCACATACAAATACATTCTAGCAGTTTTTTCTTGAATCCTAAAAAAAAAACCAAGTAATGGCTGCTTATGAAAACGTCTTCAATATATGGAATTATAAAAATGATAGCCCAGCAATAAATCTGTCAGCGTTTACTAATCCTCTAATGTTTATTTCTGAAAGCAAAAGAGAATAAATAAAAATGTTGGTAAGTCAACGGTAGCCACTGATGAAGTGGCTACCGTCACCTATTTTGCCACCAAACTTTAAAATGTTCTTTTAGTCGGCATGGAAAAGAAAGGAACAACTTGAGAGTAAATGATGACAGGATTTTGATTGTTGTGTGAACGATCTCTTTAAATAGAGTGGGAACCCTGTAAACAAGTTCAAATATTGTTCTGGAGACTTCTTAATCCTAAAGTGGGTCATTTCCAAGCTTCTGTTTCTACAGACATTTTGTTCAACCAAACGGTGACGTAACAGCCTGTTTGGAGACTGTTCAGTATCTGGAACAAGAGGTTGGTTACTCCATCTCACTTGAATTTTTTATTAGCACCAGTTGGGATTGTGACTGCGCCCTGGAGACGAGACATAATTAAAAAAAATTTAATGAAGAGTCCAAAAAAAGAAACCCTGTGCTATGATGACCTAGAGAAAGTTATGAAGGTCAAGCTTTGCTGTTTTTTCAGTAAATCAGGAGCCCTTCTTTTCAAGTATTTCAAGCACTGTGTAGCAACTGGTGACAAAGGAATATTACAGGGACGTTTGTAAACAACCTGGACGCTATTTAAAGGTAAAGTGTGTAACGGCAACAAATAGGAGTCCAGTCTGTTTAAGCAACTCTTTCTAAAGCTACAGTGAAGAGAAATCACTTTTACAGCTAAATAGATTGCAAACGGGTGGCTCCCAGCTAGAATGAGCTGCGAACTGAGACTGGTTTAAGTTAAGTAAAAAGAGTGACTAAATAGATGTAACAACCTTTGTTGAGTCAATGTAAATTATGAAATATGGGAGGAATGTAATTCTGTTGTGGCGTAGAAATGACTCATTTGACTTTAAAAGTGGTCTCTGTTTCAACTATGTAATCAGTAAAAAAATAAAAGATTTAAAATGCTGTAACTTAATTCTAGAAACCTTTTCACATTCAAATACATCAAACGCCAGGTTTTGTTATTGAGATACAGTCACTCTTTAAAGCCAGCTAGTTGTTATTTGCAATCTGCTCATGGCTTTTAGATGATGGTGTTGGTTTAAGGATTCCTGAACACCAGTGTAGATAGGTTTTGACAGCATCAAACCATTACCCAGGACTGTGTATCTGATTTGGAAGCCTGACAGACACTGCAATGGAGGGGCTAAAAATAAAGCAAATTGCGCAATTGTTGCTGGGCTTTGATATTTATCGACTGATGTTTATTTTAGGAAGCTTGTAGAGGGAGAAGTGGACTTTATGTCAGTTGAATCAGAGACTCAAAAGTAATTTGATTTATGTCAAGATTGAATTAGCATCGCATAAATGTCAGATCATTTTTTTGTTTGTTGTATGAGCAACACTTCTTATAAATTGCTTGCTTTTTTAATCTTTTAAATACAGATGACTTCTTCGGGAACACATGCTCACCAACAGGTCTGCTGCAGTGAATGGGTGCCGTCAGAATGAGAGTTCAAACAGATGATAAAAACAAGTAATCCAAATCACTCCAGTGAAGTGAAAACCTGCGTATGTGTAATATAGCTGTTTTTAACCTTAAACTTTTTCTTTCGCCTAAAATTCATAATATCCTTTCTCCAGTGGAAAAGTTGTCTTGTCTGAGCATGGAGAGAACATGAACAGGATTATTACTTTAAAAGCTGATTTATGATTGATTATATTTGGAAAACACTGGTTCTAGATTAGATACTATTCACTTATAATGCAGGACATGAAATGAAAACATCAAATGAATATCAACAGTATATGCCCTATAGTGAATATATATATACTGTATATATATATATATATATATTTTTTTTTTTTTTTTTTTTTTTTTCTTTTTCTAAACATACTAATATATTTGCTTTGTTTAGAAAGCATATTTTAAAAGCATAATTAAAGAACATAACTCTCACATGAGGTTAGCAAGCAAGCAAGTCCTCTTCTCTTCATTGAGTTCAATTTGGATAATTAAATGTGATTTCACCCATCAGGATTGATGAAAATTGATTCTTTTCGAGAATCATCACTGTGCTATTGAAACAGGGGTCGATGAAGGCCCATTTCAGCTCATTACCAGCTTGTCCCAAGGATAATACTGCTGCTATAGATTGAAACTTACCATGAGTGGCTGGCTTGCTCTTACTGACAACCCCAGTTTCAGCTTTACAAATATGTAAAGATTAAACATAAAGATGTGTTCTATAATCACTTTGCATCACAATTTCTCTTATCTGTTAGTTGCTGCAAGGTAAGCCTCATCTCACAGAAAATATGTGCAAAAACAATCTTTATGCACAGAATGGCAGAGGCGCTGATGTCCTATATTTAGTTTTTGATTAGTCTCAGTCAGCTGAACCTTCACACCTGTGCAAGGTAATTATTAAGAACATTTTAATCACAACAACAAATAAGGAAAATTTTCTAGTATCATCTTATTGCAACTACGGAAACGACAGTAAAATGTGTAAATTGCAATGTTATTTAAATTAATTTTTCTGTTAAAATACTTTTAAAACACCAAATTAATGGTAGTCTTGTTGATGCTAAACCAGCATATTTTGCCTCTTCAGCTACTCTGACACACAATGAGAAAAATTGGAACAGATAGGCCTATCTAAATCAATCCCGATCCCTTCCCGAATTTTTACGCCCTATTTGAGAGTGCTGACGATTAAACATTTACAGGACATACACCACTGCCTTCTGCTGTGGAAATTAGGTCATATCGTGACTCCCCACTGGCTCTCTGTGGGATCTGGGTCAGATATAGAGTCAGAACCGGTGCTTAATTCAAGCCCCAGAGATCGTGCTCATCTCTGCTTCTCTACCTTGTGCCCTCACCTAATAAAAAAACTAAAATGAGGATAATGTTTTACAGTCAGCAGGTTTAAAGCACTATTATAACACTTAATCTGCAGCCCGGTATTACAATTAGACAGCAAGTAACCCCAGTAAACACTGAGCACTCAATGTAGGCTATCCAATATGAGAAATAACATGATGACTAAAAGGTCAACAAGAAACTTGCATCACAAGGTGTGGTATAATAACTGACAACATATCCCTAGACTTGTAGATAACTCTATATGCTATGAAAAAAATCTTTATCTGAGCATAGGATTTAGCTTGGGTTATAAAATATCAGGAGATAATAATAAGTTTAATGCATGCCCCTTTTCCCATAGATCAATGACACTTTACAAGATACACTCATACACTAACGTCTTATTTTAGTACTCAAGTATTTAAGACTACGTTTTCTAAAACTACAGCAACAGTTCTGAGGCTCGTTTTTATACAGACATTAAGTTTTCCACTAAAATGTTTTTCATAATTGTGTTTTAATATAAAACATATAATAACACGAGTAAGTAACCTGCAAGCGAAAAGTCTCGTCTCGTGATTCTCGCGAGATTGCTACTACAGGATTAATGTTTTAGAAATAGCGCCATCCACTGGTGAAAGAATAAAGCTCCAGTCGGGATTACTACAATACAAAATAGCTACTTGCACCAAGTCTGTTGTCTCTTGTGTCTTGCAGTTTGGTTAGACGTATAACCTGCGTTATATGACAGCATAGGAAACTTCAATTCATCTCTTTTCTGTCCTACACCCAGACACTAAACATCCGCGGCGCGCCCAGTGACCTATAGGCATGATCAATCAATCAATAAGTCATTACACGGCTGAGGACATCTGTTTTTACAAGCGGCTGCCAATAGAATTCCTCTTTAAATAAGTAAATAATTTAAATAAGTCTGTGAAACTGAAGATAAATTTTGGGCTACACCCATTTAGCAAGGATTTTATACGAGCTATCTTGCTTAGAAATGAAAGGGAATCTATCTGACGTGTAAAACTGATACGTGCAAATAGCCTACCTGATCTGTTAATCTAACAATAAAAGAGAAGAGGAAATCACTCGCTGCACTTTACTGAACTGCTTTTGTAGTTTTAATAGGCCTAATCAGTTTATTTGTAATGTCCATTTTTTTTGCATCTGTTCTTATAATAGTAGCCTACAGATAAAATAAAAAATAGCGATATTGTGATTATTAATATAGTAATTATATATAAAAGAACAGGAGGGAAACTTTAATCTTTATCATAATATTTGCTAACTCAACCTCACACTGCTGTAAGATTTTTTCTCAGATTACAACAAATGTCCAACGGTGAATATGGAAATAAAAATAACTATTTTTTATAATAATTTTTGCTAATTGTGACTCATTCGATCAGCACTGGTCACGTACGTACGTTCAAGAAGAAGCACGTTAAATGACAACAACGCATGCGCGATGTTTCAGGTTGTATGGCAAGTGTAAACACATGACTATGGGTCACAACTGAAAAACAAAAAGGTGTAAACGGACGACCAAAAAAATCTGATATATGCAACAAATCCGAATTGTGCACCAAGACCTGCAGTGTAAAGTGAATAAGCTCTCCAGCAGTGCAGTATTAGAACAGAATGTCTTGTTTTGATAACTTGCCACTTGCTCTTAAGTGAAGAGAACAAGTCTTGCCCACAGGCGCACCAAATTCTGGGCCGTGTGCACAAGAAGTGGCCAGAAGTAAGCTCAAGGTTAACAACTACCCACGACACCATTTAACACATCAATCAACTGATACGTTTACCCACAATATTAGCATTTACGTTAGTTAACACCATTTATTGTGATCTTAAAATTATATTTAAAGGAAAATATAATGTCACTCCTCAAGGGCCCTCCCTCCGCTTGGGACCCTGGTAATTTAGTCACACTTTTCACCCAACTACGACGCCCCTGCTTGCCCACAGGACTGAAATCTGATGAATCTAAAGGGAATGGGAAAGACAACACAGCAAGTGATTTCCAAGAATCAGCTCACCAGAGCGACATGTAGAAACATCTCTCGGCTCCTGAAGTAAACTAACCCAGAGAGCTGGAATTCACCCTGTGCCTGAGGAGACAATTCTTGTCGTCAACAAGAATGACTCCACCTATCAAGAACGGTAAGACATTTTTGCCAGAACTTACTGTGGAAGTAAGAACTAGAGAGTAAGTAAGAACTGTTGTGGTTTTCTGTGTAAACCTATGAAAACATACTCACCGCACTGGGCTTTACTGTATGAATTTACAGTGGTGACTTTACAAACCAGAAATATTTTTGGCCAAACAATCTAGTTTTATAAAACCCAATCTTATAAACGAATGAAGACATTTATGAAAATTGGGTAGATGCCACTTCTCGTTGCTTGCCAGTTAGCTGTTATTTGCCAGCATTAGTTTTGTGTCTCTCTAGTTCGCGATTGCCCTCTCCATAAACCTAGATTTCACAAATAGATTTGGAATAAAACGTATACTTTTTCTGAACTTTTTCCATGGCTGACCAGAATGTTATGTAATACTACATGTTAAACATTAGATGGCAGTATTAAGTTGATTTAGTTAAGCAGTTTGAAAACTCGCAGGCAAATTGTGCCATTGCACCATGTCACTGCCCTTTGTAGAACTGCATTCAAAAGTGCTGCATTTGCGCCTAAAATTTGATTGCTCACTAATAGGTTATTTGTGTCTTATCTCGTATCCTGCAGTTTGTTTGAGATTAATTGGGATGCACAACGAAAAATTTTATTTTTGAGAATTGTGAGGTTTTTTTTCATACATTGCGAGTATATATATAGATATATATATATGACGGCTATTAATCCTTCGCTTTGAATATCACTTTTGTGTAGTTTTTATCTATTTATTCTTTTATAATAGTTCTAAAATAGTAATATAACTAATCTAACTTGCAGTAATATAATTAGTAATATATGTATTTAATTTAGTTTATATTATGTATATAAATGTGTGTTGTTTTTTATATAAAAATATATGTGTTTGCATATATATATATACAGGCTACTAATCCTTCTAGTCCTGCTGTATAGTTCTTTTTTTTTTAGCAATATATATCGCAGTAACACATTATTTTTGGATCAGTGCTTAAATAATAGATTAAATTATATGTTATTCTATGCTGTCAATACTGAAGGCCCAACCTAAAATTAGTCTTCCTACATAATGGATTAGTCTCTGAGCAATTTTGGAGGTACTGTGACCGTCTAGTTCCAACGTTGTCCTTTTCCAATCACAGACCGTCACACATGCACATATACACACACACACCTGTCCTTTTGTCACCAGAAAACCTGAGCTGCTGCTAATTGTGGTGCTGGCAGGATGCCATAGCCATTATGGGCCGTCTGTCCAGCGGGCTCTTGTAGAGAACTATGGCTAGATGAGCCGCCACTGCACCACAGTGTGGGACGGCTGCCAAAATGAACTCAGCAACCTCTTTGGTGTGCCCTTTGGGTCAGCTTACACAGCAGCGCACCGTTCTGCTCAAATCCCTGAATTAATGCAGAGAGAGAAGAAGAGGGGGAGGAATGACTCAAGCGAAAAAGGAGGTACACAAAAGGGTGCTCGCTTTTATTTGCTGTGTCAGAGAGGGCAGTCCAACACAAGGGGGTTTACAAACGGTGATGAAATGTGAGAGTGTTTGGGGGGGGGTGACAGTCGTGTTCGTGTCATGTGTTCATTTTCATTCATTTGGTGGCCTTCAAACTGACTTTGATCCAATAGTGTGCCTTTAGTTTCATTTATGTTTAAGGGTATTGCAGTCTGTGGGTTTGTGTCAGCTCTTCACTTTTTGACCTTGCCCTGGGCAGCCACAGCCTCCATGGCTTTGCGCACCGTTTCCTCATCTCCCAGGAACTGCATGGGTTTGATGGGCTTCAGGTCTTTGTCCAGCTCGTAGACGATGGGAATGCCTGTGGGCAGGTTCAGCTCCATGATGGCTGCATCTGACATGCCTGTAGACACAGGTCAACATCATGTACAACATGTCAACATACAGTGAGGTTTCGAAACCTTGAGCTTTCCTTGACCCCTGTGACCTTTACATCCTACAGTGCCTCGCTCTTGAGTGAGAATGCAAAACCTTTCTGCTGAAAGGTTGTGCATGTAACAGGAAACTCCTCATCTCTTCTATGTATGAATGAGGGCTATAAATAGTCCCTGTGTCATTTGGGATCACTGAGGCCTGGTAGTCCAACACATTCTGCGTGTCTGAATGCCATATGCACTTGTTCTTTGACGTGCTGAGCTAACTTGAAGTTCTATTATATAATGCATCGCTCACCCGATTTATTTGCTGTATAGTCTTTTAACTAAATGTTTGGTGGGATGATACTCACCCTCTAAGTGCTTGACAATGCCACGGAGGCTGTTCCCGTGGGCTGCGATTATGACGTTTTTGCCGGCCTTAATCTCAGGTACAATGACCTCATTCCAGAAAGGCAGGGCACGAGCGATGGTGTCCTTCAAGCTCTCGCAGATGGGAAGCTCACCCTCTTTCAGACCCTTGTATCGTCTTGACTGGTAAAAGATGATCAAACATACAGCATAGCCATCATCAGGGATTACATGAGTGACGTAAAGTGATCAATGATTATGCCAGAATTAAATGTATGAATTACTTTATGAATAAATAGTTTAATATTAATATATAAAAACTGTTTATTTATTAAATTATTCATACAAGTGTGATTATATAAATTACATATATATAACAGAAAATGTATATTCTAATTATAAAATATATTGTTATTATGTAATATTTAATTTAAATAATTTTTTAAATATTTATTTGTTTTATTATTACAATATAATATTAATTTTATTATAATATATGGTGTATCTTATAAATATATTATAACTATAAAATATAAATAATATATATATATATTACATATATAAATTATGTCAAATGATTATTCATGACTAATCACATATAAAATAAAAGTTTTTGAAAATATTACAATAAAAAATATTTCTGCAGTTTTTATTCATGTAAATAAACATATAAACATAACATATTTTGAAATACATAAATATGTGCATGCATGTCTTTATATATACATAATAAATATACACAGTATACACACATGTGCAAACCAAAATGTTTATTTTGGATGTGATTAATCGTGATTAGTCATTTGATAACTCTTATATTATGAAAAAATATTATGTATCATATTACGTTCATTATATGTTCTATTTCTAAATAAATAGGAAGTTAATTATATATATATATATATACTTATTATTCATCTTATATTTTTAATATTTATATTTAACATCTGATCTCTTTCTCTTACCTCACTGATTATCTTATGGTATGGATGGTCCTTATCCATAGTAGGAGGGGGGATGTCAAATGACCTGCGCCAGATCTTGACCTGCTCCTCTCCGTGCTTGGCTGCCGTCTCTGCCTTGTTCAGACCAGTCAGACCACCGTAGTGACGTTCATTCAGACGCCAGGTACGCACTACAGGCAACCACATCTGGTCTGTGACCTCCATGATGGTCCACAGAGTCTTGATAGCACGCTTCAGAACGGAAGTATAGCACACATCAAACTTCATGCCTGCATCTTTGATGGCTTGAGCACCACGCTTGGCTTCCTCCAGACCCTTCTCACTGAGGTCTGCATCAAACCAGCCACAGAAACGGTTCTCCTGGTTCCAGGAGCTCTCACCGTGGCGTACAATCACTAGACGATGAGCAGCAGCCATTATGAACGAATTTGGGTTTTACTACAGTATTTTCCAAACCCACCAAACACAACCCTCCTTGCAGTAGTGCACAAACTCTGTGACACAGTAAGCCCTGCGTGCCTGTGCTCTGCTCTTTTTATAGTGTTCTGGTATGTGGCCCTTCATATATGTCAGATCTATTCTGCTTTGAACCAATCAGAATGTTTCACTTTCAGAATGACAGCTGAACTTACCAACTGACTCTCATGTGTAAGGGGGCGGACCGGATATCTATCTACTGCTCGAAGGGCAGAGGTCGTGAACAGATTCAAAATAGCAACATGACTTTTAAACTGAGAAGTGTGGAATAAAAGTGCAAAGATCAGAGTAAGCCAGAGTAATCTCAGTGGCCATCAGTATACACAGGCCACATAATGTATAGCAAAGCAAGTGATTCCAGGCTTTTTGGGGTCACTGAGGATTTAAGTAGCCTGTTAAAATTGTATTAGTCAGCTGTAATGAACTTCTTAATGCCATAAAGTATTATACATATATACATATATATACATATATATATATATATATATATATACATATATATATATATCAATTTAATTAAAGAAAC
>JAUYWG010028508.1:0-24520 GCA_034779775.1 Enteromius afrohamiltoni
GAAGTCTCTAGATTTGTCGCTAGTCGCTTTTAGGGAAAAATGTTGCCAAGGGGGTCTGAAAAGTCGCTAAATATAGCGACAAAGTCACTAAGTTGGCAACACTGAATTCTGTAGCAACAACAACTGACCGCATTGGGCTGATTGGAATTGTAGTTCCCGCTACTTCCAGTTCGCTCCCTTTGCCTGAGCAAACTTTCTTCAGAAGACCTACCGTTTTATCGAGTCATGCGATCACTGTAATATTGAAAAAATTTGATCTTGCGGTACGACGATATTTACAATACCGTTACATCCCTATTGAGTATACTCATACATATTGTATATTAAATACACAAAAGCTGGGGCGGTACCTTTTCTGTATCTAAATGGTCCATTTTGGTACCTTAAAAGTACATATTAGTACTTAAAGTGTACATATTTGAACCTAATAGGTCCACAAGTGTAACTTTTGAAAAGGTACCACCTCAGTGACAGCCACCTCTCCTTTATTTTTCTGAGAGTGTAATAAACAGCCTAGCAATTAGCCAGAAAACCCTATAAAAAGCGGCCACTATAAAACAACACAGTGACAACCAGTGTGATAGTGTGTCACATATCGGCTGCGGTAGAGCGAGCTCGCGCTCTCGCTTCCTTTTTCGGCAGGCAGGACTCGGAAACAGGATTACAAAGGAACATTTATTGAACTAGGAAACACAAAGGAAAATGCGGAGAGCTACGCAGAGCTCACGACACGGGCATACACGAAACTTTAACAACTCACACCGAACATGACAACAGGAAGGCTTTAAATACACAAGTACAGGACACAGGGCTGGCAGGGAGTGAACACTAATTAGGGGGCGGAGTTACAAACGAGGGACGGCACATGGACAGAACAGAAAGCACGTGGACATGAAACGAAAACATACACAAAGTCACATGGAGCGCCTGACGGCGTGACGTAGTGATAGTTTTGCATTAACAAATGGTAAAAATATTGTTTATCCTTGACAATATTTTCCTACTACGATTACAGAGAGTGGTATAATAGTGAATCACTTATGTGCGTTGTACCTACGTCATCTGCCTGAAGCACAATTTTGATATCATGCCTATTATAACTGCAATATATCGATGCAACCGTGAGAAGAACTGTATTTGCCTTTACTAGAAAAAACTGCAACCATTGGGAAATGTGGCCGAAACCCTTCAGGACTTGAGTAATAAAGAAAAACACCCACATCCACCATAAGAAGCATTCAAGTGTGTTTTTGTCAAAGGAGCATTCAGCAGCGTGATATAAAACCAGCACGGATCTATTCAGAGGAGACACACTAGATCTGATGCCATATCTTGCTTTCTCTCCCGATCTGTCATCCGTGGGTGTTGCTTACAAGAGGAAGTTGTTAAGAGAGATAAACAACATGTCAGCAAGTCACACTTTCATGCCCAGAAGCCATTTCATTTTCACTTTGTCATACAACATTTTACTTGTTGCTTGACCTTTCGTGATCATATCTATCTATCCTTCACTTGTTTGTTTGTTTTATCTCCCTTCATTTTCCTATCATTCCTTCATTTTATTTATCTATCTATCTATCTATCTATCTATCTATCTATTTTAGTGTAACGGTTCACAAAAATCACGGTTCGGTTCGATACGGTACAGTAGTGTCACGGTTCGGTATGTTTTTGATATGGCAAAAATACAATAAAAAAAGATAATTTCTTTGATTTTTTTCCCCACATTTTTATTTATTAAAACTAACATAGTATGACCTTGTTTTTCCCCCCTTTTCTTTTACTTTGAACAACAATGGAGCTATGGAAAAGTCAGCCTTGGATGGTATTTATTGATTAATTAAAACTTAATAAAAAGTAGTTTTGAGCCATTTTAAATCGTGAAAGCTGAGCGTCCCGTGTTCATAGACCACTGACATCAAGGGCGCCGTTTCTTCCGCATGAGGGGAGACGACAAGGGGGAGAGAGGCACTATTTAATTTTGTTGTGGATGTGTCACCAAAGGCTTAGGGGTCGTTCACATGCAGCGCGTTTTGCTCACGCAAGCTCTTTATTTTCAACAGAGCCGCGCAGTTTAAAATCCAACGCAGAAATGATTTTGTAACTGACAGCGCTTTCATGGTTGCCAAGTAACAGCAAATGCTACAGACGCGCGAGAGCCCAAGCGCTTTTAAATGGGTGGAGGAAGCGACGAGCCTCGCGTTTTCCACTCGTTTTTAGACACTTCATGAACGTACCCTTATGTTACATTTAATGCTAATGTATTGTTGACGCCAATACAAACATTATTTTAGTGTGTTAGAGCAGAAAATGCAGCTCTGGTTAAACAGCTGGATGCTGGGTTGAAATGGCAAAGGGAAATGCCTTACGTTACCTGAATGCCTCGGAATGCCTACTCTGCAAAAAGGTCAGATTTTGGTGACACTTCCTGAAAATGCTCAAGACAGCACTATATACTATTTTCACAGCCATTTGAAAACTACAGTAAAGTTAGACGTTACTGTATGTAGTGAGGTATCTGAGCACAAGACACTGAATATGTATGTTTCACATTTTTACTGCTGTAAACTGTAAAAAAAAAAGAAATTGTCTAGATTTTGACAACTAGTTCAACATTTTTGTATGTAATGACTTAAGCAATGAAATGAGGACTATTAGTTTTATATGGAATGACTATTCAGCATTCACAAGTTTAGTTAATTTTGACTGACACGACATAAGCAAATGATAATGATATTAAACAGCAGAGAGTTGCATTTGCAATTTGTTGGAAGGAATGAGAAACTGCTACTATGATGTGCACAAATGACTAATTGTTTTGAGAAATGCATTAACTTTTGTGCAAATGTAAGTACTGTTGTAAGAAATGCACCAAAAGGGACTGAGAAAAACTGTAATAAGAAATATGCATTGTGCAAAAGTAATATTCCAAGTAAAGTTATAGTAAATAATGTATATTAGTGGGTCTCGAGTTATCTGTCAGTAAATATGTTAATAGATTTGAACTATACTTAGTATGAAATATATTCGTTTTTTTACCATCAATAGTGATTATTTTTTGCAGGTGTAGTAGTTAGAGTCTTCCAGCAGAGGTTAACAGAATCATGCTAACCATGCAAACTACTCTGTTTGGTTTGGGGCTATTTTATGTTTTCTTGCAGACAGGTTGTCTGTACTTTGATGTACACACTTTATGTAGCACCCCTTTAAAACGCACATGAAGTAGCAACCTACTTTTTTGCTGAGTGTTGCTGAGTTTCTCATATTCACCGATCTGTCTTTGTACTTACAGGTGACCCTTGGAACAGCTGTGTGGATCTCAAATCACTGAGGAACTGTTTTGCTGTGTTGTATTTTGTGAGGCCAGGTAAAGATAAAACCGATGTTACTGACTGTGAAGCACAAACTGCTAACACTGCGAACAAAAAAATACTTTATCGAGCATCTTTGTCGAACACTTGAAATGCTTCATAGATAGAATGTGCCCAAAAGCCTTTTCTCATCCAGAGGATTTTTTGCGGATCGCAATGCAGTTTGGAAAAATCTCTTTTTGTCCCGTTTTTACCTCAGTAAAAGGTATTGTGTGGTTATTGTATTGAAGTTTTAGCATGAGACATTTACAAGAGTGCAACTTTGGACATGCACGCTCTAACCAAGTAAAAACTTAATGAAAGACCACCGGATTTGATAAAAATAAATACAGTTCCTGACTGACGCTGAAGAAAAACTCTCCTCACCTTTAACCGGACAGCAAAGTCAATGCTTTTTCAGCTCATAATACACAATTTTATTTTAGGTTGTAAGCTCAAAAAATAAAGTAGACACTATTTTGAACCAGTTGCGTATTTGATAGCGTTGTGCAACTTATATCTGTTTATTTAAGTGATTCTAACTAGGTGTTATTAATTAGGTCTTCTATTTATTTATTTTTATTTTGGGAAATAATGTATTTATTTATTTAATATTGATGACTGATCTCCTTGGCCAAAGACATGTTGGTGCTTTTATATAGGAAAGGATATAATTAAATATCAATACAGCATCCAGAGGGCACCATGTTAAAGAACAGTGTACAGTTGAACTTGTTTAATATTGTAAATAGAGGACTCTGCAGAAGGTTTAATGGATGTATTGTTTGTGTTTGAAGCGGATATTTTGTGTTTGATTGACAATATGCATGGGAAACTCTATCTGAAAAGTCGTACTGTGTTACACGAGTAACATGACTGCTGTGTTTTGCTCACATCACATTAAAGAAATGTAGTTTATGTCTTTCTACTTGCTATTTTTACATCAGTGTTTTAGGATGTCCATATATATTCTGCTGAGTTCATAATGCTTAAGTAAATGAAACGCAACACTGGCTGTGTCTATGAAGATGTCATATTCGAAGCTGTATTGATGTTGAATGGCACAATCAATAATAGAAAGAGCAAAGCAATCAATTGTAATTAAACAGACTGCTGATGGTCAGAATGCTTCCTACATGAAGTAATAACAGTGGGATACTGTGCTGTGAATAAATCTCATTGTTTTCTGAATTGTTCTCATTTCAGTGTTTCTGTTCTTAAAAATCATTCAATAAACCCCTACAGCAAGACGTTTGATACAGAGAAAACAGATATATAAAATACATATGGTTGTGTGTGCTTTTCACGCATGCCTGAGAAGAAAATAAATGTTTTGATAACATCAATGCCTGACGTTTTCTTTGCTCATTTCATAATGTGTTTTTATATATGCTAAGTTGCAGGCTCTCAAAATGGAAAACAAAAGGAGAATCCATATGCAAATAAAACATTTGACAAAATCTCAATGTTTCATTCAGGAATCAGACTGATTCACTGACTCACAGTTTTATTAACAGCTCACTGGTGTACAAAATCAAAAGATATAATGCGCAAATCATATGCACTACTTTTGTTTCACTATACCTTTGTGCTTTTGAGCCTTTTTGGAGTTTGAAAGCTTCCCGTTTATTGTAATTGCAAAGAAGAATTATTTGAGTGAACTTCCTTTGAAAGCATACCAAGTCAGATCACAATATAGTTGTTTCTCGTAACACAAGAGAAAGGTTTGCTTATCATAATGCATGCTAACACGTAATGGTCCAAGTTCTCATGCACTACTAAGGCATTTTCACATGCAATGCACAAACCACTTTACTTGGGTATGAATATTAATGTGTATTAAAGAGAATCATTCTGCCCCTATTTACATAAGTGCTCAAATCACGTGTGACAGTATGTACAGTAGGTGAAAAACACATAATGGGCCGGTAAAGATGGTGCAGCTTTTTCTTTTTCATAACATATGATGTGTTTTTCTCTTTGCTGACACCAAAGGAACCATTAGGCCATTGCCAGCACAGTTTACTCAGAGTCTAAATGTCTTAACACTAAACCTAGGTGACAGATGTGTGCGCTGGAGGTGAAGAAATGATGACATCTGATGATGGGGCAATAGGAGTCTAAACACAGGGCTGCGTCAGAGAAGACTGAAAGGCTCCACAGAGTGAACATTCACCACCAAATTATCAGCTGCTCACACATCAATCAGTTGTCAGTCAGAAATATGGAACTATGACAATGACACAATTGCCAGCCTAAAGATTCAGAGGCCACGAGAAGGTCCAAAACTTTTAGTGCCAGGGAATAGAATAAAATAATTGAAATAACATGTTTCAATGCATTAAAAAATAGTTTCAGGGGTGATGTGTTCTCAAAGCCAAAATGTTATCTGTCTAGTAGTCAACCATTTTATCTGTCACATTAGAATCATCACCTTCTTTGGGAAGAAAATAACTTAACTCTGAGAACTGCAGCTTCTAGAACATGAACTTTGTCAGCGCATTTTTATTAGTTTGCATTATTTTAATAAGGTCTCAGGTGTTAGGTCTCAAAGCAAATTTAAAAAGTGTGCTAGGGGCCCACACTAACAACCAAAATGTTGTGTTGCAAGATTAATCAGGCTAGTTAAAAAGGTCCTTTATTGACCAATAACTCACTTTCTGGATGATTAAAGTGGCTTGAGTTACTAGTGTCTGTGTGTTTTTGTCAAACACTGCCACCTTGTGCCAAATGCATAGTCGTACAGTCAAAACATTATATATTTATGTATGTACATATATGTATATATGTATGTATATATATATATATATATATATATATACTGTATATATTAGTAATAGCTGAACGACTAACATGTAGCACAGCAAATTTTCGCTGCCAAATTCAATGTCCGTTTTAAAGGCTTAAGTGTTGGAAAATTTGCGTAATATAGTGTACTATTACAAATACTTATACTGTAAATCAGTTTTAGTGGATTTATGGGAACGTAATTCTTTTAGCATGCATTTTACTACAATAAATGAATTTTTTAAATGCTAATTAAAGTCAAGATTGAATCAATTCATTGTATAAATGTGATATTATCTATATTAGAATTTAAGTAATGCATAACATCCTGCACTGAGAATACTTCCCATTTCCAGTGCTGGAATATAATAATTAGATCTTGATTTAATCATTATCATCATCATCATCATTTGTGGGATATGTGAGAGTTTTTAAACGAAACAGTTAAAGGTTTTAGTTAGATTAATTAATGGAATAAAATTAAACGGAATAATAATAATTTAAAGTGGGAAGATATTCCGATTTCGGGGGGGGGGTTGCAAATTTGATCTAACAAAATAAAGACAGAAATACATAAAACGGACCATTTAAAAAAAATAAACTCTCTCCATCATACACGCCCTGTTCATCTTACGCCACGCCCTGGAGTTCCACCAAAGCTCCGCCCCTCACTCGGGCGGAAGTTGTCGTTCTAACCGCTTCCTACTTCCTGCGTCAAAACATTCCGGTGTGTCTATGCGGCTTTAACGGCGCTTTTCGGATTTTTTGAGTGATTATGGCTGCGAACAGCAGCACCGGTTCGGCTACGGAGCCACCGGGACTAGAGACCCAGTGGCGGGAGATCGACAACCTGAACCAGCAGCAGCTACGGGCCAGAGACAGCTGGTGAGAGAAACTTCAGCCTCACTAACAACAACAAACAAACAAACAATTAATAAACAAGAACAACTACAACACACATTAAGCACTGATAGAGCTCTGTAAAACTGATAACGCTCTGGAGTTTGTGCGGTTTGAGGGTCTTCGGGATCTTCAGATTTAGTAGCAGCCATTCCAATGTGAATGAGAGTCAAATGATTCAGATATCAAATAAAAGAAGGAAACAAACATACAGGTCGGTTTTCAGGCCTAATAGATCAAGTTTCCTGGTTAACTGCTTCCTTAAGCATCTTTAAGATTTGACAGGTTGCCTGTCTTACCAGATTCGACTCTACCCCCCTTAAACGCTTTCATTTATTTTCATTTTCATTAAGCAAATGTGCACATGACCTCGTTTTATGGTGTCTAAGTTATTTGTTTTAAGTTTCACTTCCATCTCTAGAAGGTGTGTCAGTCTGTTATGGGAAAGTTACTTTCGGTTTGCGTTTGTTCCTTAGACAGGAAAGGCAGATCTGCTGTTATTCCTTCTCTTCCGTAAAGACAAATGACAAGTGTTTGGTGTCTTAATCCATCTCTGACACTGGCGCCCTTTGCAGTTGACATTAAACAGATTTGTCCTAAAGCTTATTAAATGATGCTGGACAGACACAAGGAATCAGTGCTGAAGTGTGACAGGTGCATGTATCTATATTGCAGGTATTTGTTGGACAAAAGATGGTACGATCAGTGGAAAGAGTATGTACATGCCGGGGACCAAAATTCTTCCTCGTATCCCGGGAAAATTGATAACACTGAGCTCTATGAAGGTAAGTGCGCTATTCTGTAATGTTACGCACAAGATCACATAGTTGCACCATGAAGCGTTTGAAGTCTCATTCTCGGCAGATCTAAGTAGTTCACTCAAAAAACCTTGCTTCTTCGTCGAAACGGATTTGGAGAAATGTAGTATTATGTCACTCACTTACAAACTGATCTTCTGCAGTGAATGGGTGCCGTCAGAATGCTGAAAGCTGATAAAAATATCACAATAATTCACAAGTAATCCAAACTACTCAAATCCATCAATTAACATTTTGTGAATTAAAAGATGCATGTTTATAAGAAACAAATGCATCTTCTGGACTGAATATGAGTCCATAATCTGTAGTAATCCTTTAGTGACTTGTATTTTAGCTGGAAGCAACAGTTTAAAGTTAAAAATACCGGATGATGAATTTGCTTCTCACAAACACTCACAATTTTTTCACAAAAGCAGTGGATTATTGTGAGGTATTTATCAGCTGTTTGGAATCTCATTCTGACGGCACCCATTCACTGCAGTGGATCCATTTTTGAGCAATTGATGTAATGCTACATTTCTCCAAATCTGTTCTGATGAAGAAACAAACTCTTCAACATCTTTAACAGCCTGAGGGTAAGAACTGGAACAATTCATTTAATAATTATGGAGGTAGAGGATGTTTTGAAATGCTTTGAATGCCTTCGCTAGATCTGGATTCCTATCATCTGAAAGAGAGGCTATCAGAGAATGAGGACTTTGTCCTGGTCCCTGCAGAAGCGTGGCATAAACTTTTGTCATGGTATGACATGATGGATGATCAACCTCCTCTGGAGAGAAAGGTAGCGTTAATCAGACTGTTAACTTTTCTTTCTATTAAACTTAAATGAGAACTTGAGTTCAAAATAGGCAGTGTTTGTCATTAATTGAGGATGGTGTGAAATCATCTTTTTTCTCTTTGCAGGTTGTTGATCTTCCCAGCACTGTTAAAGTAGAGGTCTACCCTGTGGAGATCTACCTCTGTCTTTCTAGCAACATGGAGAGTACTGTGTCTGCATCCTTCAGTCGAGCAGACAAGATACGTGAGTACAAGCTGCTAATGGATACTTAGCAATGTTTGATTAAAGGCATAATCTCACTGGGCTTTCTACATGTAAAATCACTGCAATGAATATCTTCTGAAGTAACAAAGTCCACTTTCCATCAACACTGTTAACTGTGTATCGAAGTCTGAATTCTTCGTACTGAGCTCAATTTGCGATGTTTAGATCCTCTAGTGATGCGTATGAACTGTTCGCTACACAAATTCATGGAGTGCACTACTGTTGAAAAGTTTAGGGTCAGTAAAAATGTTGAGTCTGTTATGTTCTCTAAGACCGCATTTATTTAATAAAAAATACACTAAAACAGTACTATTGTGAAATATTATTAGAAATTAAAATAACCAAACAATATATTCTGATTTGCTGACTTGATTTAATTTTTTTCATGTGATTATGTTGTGCAAACAGATGTGTGAAACCCCTCAGGATATTGGCAGCCTGGTGTATCTTAGCTGCAAATCTCTCACAATGTGTATCTGTGTTTGATAGACGCTATACATCAAAAGATACGGCAGCATTTTAATGTGCCAGAGACCGCTGAGAGCCGACTGTGGATGAGGAGTACAGATACGAGCTCGGAGAGGCTACGCAACCTTAACATGACTGTCCTAGACTCCTGCCTCAGCTCTGGCATGGTAAAATACACACCTACCATATACACTCCTAAGTTCTGTTCATATGTTATGTAACCATTTGGTGACATTTACTGTAATAAGCACTGCCCGCAACCTCACCTAGTGGGTTTGTCAAATAGACAAACTTTGCTACTAGTAAATGAATGCTCTGTCATGGGCCACCCTGCATGTGTTTGTGTGTGTGTGTCGTGTCCTAACATGCTCTGCTCACTCTGCAGACGGTGATTATGGAGATCAGGAATGCGGATGGTACGTGGCCTACATCCAGGCCTCAGATCATGTAAGTATAAAGACACCAGCACTAATGCAAGTTTTTGTTTTTGTTTAGGAAAATTGAAAACTGTCTAAAAGCACAAATCGCTCAGACGTCCATGTGTATATATATATATCATCAACCCCATTCATTTACATCTGTAGCTGGTTGCAGTAGGTTAAATGCTTATATATATATATTAGTGCTGTCAAATGATTAATCGCATCCAAAATAAAAGTTTTTCTTTACGTAGTATATTTGTATGTACTGTGTATATTTATTAAGTATATAAAAATACAAACACATGCATGTATATATTTAATGAAAATATGTTATGTTTACATATTAAATATATTTAGATATAATTTCAAATATAAGAAAATAAATATATATTAGCATTTACATGTAAATACTTTTAAAATATATACTGTATGTGTGTGTTCCTGGTGTTTAAAATAAACATAATAAATTAAAAAAAAACTTTTATTTTGCATGCGATTAATCACGATTAATCATTTGACAGCACTAATATATATATATATATCCTCAGTTAATGGCAAGCCAAATGTGATCAGTGTAGCACAAATAAACTTTGAAGTCCTGTGGTTGGTAGAAAGCATTATTCATTTTGAAAATAACATATAAATATTAAATAATAATAATGGGACCATATTATTTACACCCACTGTGGAATAAGTCACTCCAGAATATTTGTGTATATAAGTGTATATTTCCAGAATATACACGTGTTTTTTTTTTTTTTTGGTTAATAAAAGTCATCCTTTATAGTCCAATAATCCATTATAGTACATTAAAAAGAAGATTTTGCCCCATACAAATAAGGTTCAAAATAAATGGACTCTGTTTTAAAGAGTCATATCATGAGAAATATGTTTTTTATTATTATTAAAGAGCTTAGATAGGCAGCTCACTGAGCTCTGAAATGTGACTTATTGGATATTTGGGATTTATGTCGAATTTTGTGTCTTTAGGCGAAACTCTGCTGATGAGGACTCGTATCGAGGGGCTCCTGGAGTGTGTGGCCTCACAAACCTAGGCAACACCTGTTTCATGAACTCAGCTTTACAGGTCAGAGGTCATGGACTGAAAAACACACAGTCACTTTTACGAATGGCTTTTTTTTAAATGAATTGTGCATTTCCCCCCCCAGTGTCTGAGTAACACGCCACCACTGACCGAGTACTTCCTGAGGAACTCTTATCTGGAGGAGCTGAACTTCACCAACCCTCTGGGCATGAAGGGTGAAATTGCAGAAGCCTACGCAGATGTCATCAAACAGATGTGGTCAGGCAGGCACTATTCTGTGGTTCCTCGGGTATTTAAGGTAACGTAATTGTAGTGCTCACTCTGCATTACCATTTTTTAGAGCAAAACCTGTTCACAAACACCAGTGCAGATGAAATCAATTGCTCTATTTCAGGTCTGGTTCCCATTCTAGTTCGTAATAGCATTTTCAGTACCTGACCTCTCTTTGCTTTCATATCAGTAAAGGCTTAATAAAAATCGAAATCATTTTAAATGCCTTTGCGGTCACTTTTGATCAGGCTGCAAACACTGTAATTATGATTATGTTTGGTTTTGTTCTATTAATAGTACAGAAATGAAGCAGCATTGTTTGTGTATGTCTTTGCAGACTAAGGTCGGCCACTTTGCGTCACAGTTTCTGGGTTACCAGCAACACGACTCTCAGGAGCTGCTGTCTTTCCTGTTGGACGGTCTACATGAAGACCTCAACCGGGTCAAAAAGAAGGAGTATATTGAGCTCAGGGATGCTGATGGCAGACCTGATCAGGTGCCTTTTAAACACACTCTATAGTACACGAAGAATAAAAGCCTGTTGCGTGATAAAGATACAGTTCTGAGACTCGTTCTCAACATTAAAGAATAGCAGAGACCACACCACATCTCTAACGATAAAGGCACAGACAAACAATGTCTTCGGCATCACTTCCAAAACTGTTTTTTTTCCAGCTGATGAATGATACAAACATTGACAGCCAATCAGAATCCATCCTGTTATAACATGCTTGAGAATTTAAAGCAGCAGATACACATCTGCTTAGAATAAATAGACAGTATTGTTTGCTAGTGTGTACTCTTAATATCGCTGCTTTTATTTATTTATTTATTTTTATTTTTTTCAAAATTTTGTGATAATTTTTTTTTCCAGATTGTTTAATGATTAAAATGTTTTTTTTTTTTTAAATCAGCATTTGTCCAAAAAAAATTACTAATTATTATTGCATTCTATTTTATATATTGGAAAGCTGTTATTCGTGTGTGTGTGTGTGTTTATATATATATATATATATATATATATTTTTTTTTTTTTTTTAAATGCCTACTGATTGATTGATTTATCAACCAGTTATTTCCAGCTTAGTCTCTGTTAAATCCTTTATGTAACCATATTTATAACTCCTCAACCAAACCATGTGTTACGATGGGAATAACATTTCTATTTATGTATTGCAGGAAGTTGCTGAGGAAGCATGGCGCAACCATTTGCGGCGAAACGATTCGGTCATCGTCGACACATTCCACGGGTTGTTTAAGTCGACGCTGGTGTGTCCTGAATGCAACAAGGTCTCTGTGACCTTCGATCCCTTCTGTTACTTGAGCGTGCCCTTACCTGTTAGTAAAGAGAGGGTCATGGAGGTGTTCTATGTATCGCTGGATCCCACGGCCAAACCCACCCAGGTTTGTATTATGTCATATACAAAAAAAAAAAAAAAAAGATACCAAAACGCTCGTAGGAAAAGCAGCATATGTGTTGCACGCCAGACATGCTCATTAATAGTGACCCCGTGCTATGAGTTTGGCAGATGTAAATGATGAAGCACTGCAGGTTTGTAAACAGGAAGACAGCTGGTGGTGTGTAATGATGTCATCAGATCCAGTTTTGCTTAGGGCAGGGGAGTCTGACAGATTTGTTGAACAGATTTAGTAAGGATTCAGTTAAACTACTGCTAAACTAGGAGTTTTGTTCACTCTGATGACTGATGAACGTGTCCGTCTTCTCTCTGCAGTATCGTCTGATTGTACCTAAAGCTGGCCGAGTGATTGACTTGTGCACTGCCCTCTTTCAGGCAACAGACGTTCCTCCCAACCAGGTTCGAACTAGACTTTTAACTATTGAAGCACTGGCAAATTGTGTTTACAAATGACTTATGGGTATAATCGTGGTTTGGTTAATGATAAGACCCTGTGTCCATGTTAAGATTGATTTACTACTGACAAATGTTGTATTTGTTCTGGTCTAATAATTGATCTGCTTTCCACAGATGGCTGTGGCTGATGTTTTTAATCACCGCTTCTATAGGATTTACCAGCCTGACGAATCTTTAAGCTGTATATTGGACCGGGATGATATATTTGTGTAAGATGCAACTAATCTGAGTAAACAGCTCTAATCGTACAGACATATGCCCACATACATAAATATAGTTTTTTTTTTTTAAAGCCTGGTTCATTAAGTTTTTTAAACATTACATTTAATTGTATATAATTAATCCAAAATAAACCAGTCTTAAGTCGCGGGGTATACTTGTAGCTATAACCAACAATATATTCTATGGTTCCAAATTATTTATGTCAAAAATCATTAGCATATTTGAAGGTTTTTTTTTTTTTTTTTTGTAAATTTCCATTAAAACGTAAAAAGCTTAGGTAATATGCATAGCTAAAAATGAATTTGGACAACTTTAAAGGCCAACTTTTTTCTTTTTTTTTTTTTTTCAACCTCAGATTCCAGATTTTCAAATAGTTGTATCTCAGCCAAATATTGTTCTATCCTGATAATAACATCAGCTTTCAGACATATAAATCTCAATTTTGAAAAATATGTGCATACTTATTATTTATATTTATTGTGTATATGTAAATACACAAATGCATGTGCATATTTAAGAAAGTATTTTACGTTTATATATTAAATATATTTATATATGATGTGAAATATATGTATGTCTATGTAGACACATGTAAATATTTCCTAAATAATATACAAAATAATTATACAAAATTTACAGACGTATTATATAAACAAAAACTTTTATTTTGGATGCGATCAATCAATTGACAGCACTAATAATTTATTATACATATATATTTATATAAAATTCTAAATACTTTTTTATTTCATATAATGCAATTTATTTCCAAAATATAATTCGTTAAGTTGCTCTTTTAAGAAAAGAAAACCAAAACAACATGTATCTAAGATGCATCTCAAGACAGTTAGCTGGGTCTAAATGTGTTTTGTGGTTTGTTGACGCAGATATCAGCTGAGCAGTGGTTGTGTGGCTCAGGATAGTGAGGAGGTGGTTATGGCCATCTATATGCGCGAACGCTCCCATTACAGAGATTACGGATCGGGAAGCAACAGCTATGGCACGTCTCTGTTTGGTCACCCGCTTCTGATGTCTGTACCACGCTCTCAGTGCACACGAGAAGATCTCTACCAGCTCCTCTTGAAAAGACTAGCGTAAGTCTAATCAGTCATGTATGTTTGTCACAAGCTTTTTAATATGTTGTACGTAGTTAATGATTTTTTTTATAAAAGTGAAACACGTACCATGACCATTATGTCATTATTTCTACAATAAAACAAAAATATTAATATTACTAAATGGAATACAGATGCTTTGTATTTTTCCATTTATTAATGCATTTTTTTTAAAACTGCATTTTATTGATTATGTAAACAATTTGTTTATATTTAGTAGATGCTTTCAATTATACGTTTCTTTGTATAAATCCGGTACCTAACTTTTTCTTGTAACTTCAGTGATCAAGTGTTGTTATTGTGCATCTATTTGAGCATCACAGGTGTTTAAAGGGTGAATAAAGCTGTTGTGATCTAAAGGCCAGAGTTGGGTTACCATTCATGTGTGTCATAATTGTGTTCCTGCACAGGCGATATGTCCGTCCTCTAGACCCTTCAGAAGAAGAAGTAGAGGAGGAAGAAGAAGATGAAGAGGAAGAGTTGTACAAGGCACAGACCAATGGAGTTAGTGATGGTATGACTGTGTTTTTAAATGACTCATTTTAAAAGAAATGTACACTTTTATTCTGCCTTAAATTCATTAAAAGTGATAGAAATGTTGCAACATTATAAATGACTTTACTGTTTTAAAGAAATGCTGCTGTTTTAAAATTAATATTCATTAAAGAATGGACGTTTTGTCATAAATCACTTAACCCTGTGTCGTTTCAAACCCATAAAAAAGCTTTGTTCGTCTTCGGAACACAATTTAAGATCATTTGGAAGGAAAACCAGGAGGCTTGTGACTGTCCCATTGGCTGCCAAGTAAAATGCATTGTTAAGGTCCAGAAAAATAGGAAAGACATTGTCAAAATAATGTTCAGCGGATACTCTCCATATATATCAGTATAACGACTGAATAATAAAAAATATTATACAAAATAAGCATTTCTGAAGAATAATGTGTAAAGTTAATGAAAATAAATACATTTTTCACATTGTTACTGTTTATTTTACTGCGTTTTTGATCAGATTATTGCAGTTTTGATCAGTCAAGGAGACCTCTTTCAAAAACCTTACATGACCGGAAAAATTTAGAGTACAAACAATGATTCATTTCTGAACAGATGAGGGCGAGGAAGACTCTGAAGAGGCAGGGCCTTCCAAGAAAGAGGAAGAGGCTCAAGAAAGCAGCCAGACCGAAGAGCAGAACAACTGCCAATCAGAAGCCAGCCCGAGCAGCGAGGGGGAGGAGAGAGCTGAGGAGGAGGAGTCGAGCAGCGAACCGGACCGGGGCAGCAGTACCGAGGAGGGTCAATCAGCATGCGGCAGCACTGACACCAACTCCCAAGACGCCACTGACGGGGACCAAAGTGCTGGCGCAGAACCCTCGGGAAAGGAGGAAGAGGATGAAGATGAGGACGAGGAGGAAGAAGAAGAAGAGGCCGCATCTTGCGCTCAGGCAAATAAGAGGCTTCCGGGAAGACGGCGCTATGCTGCGAAGCAGAAAAAAGCCCTCTTCACTATTCAGGCGGTGAACTCTAATGGCACCACGGAGCGAGGGATGGGAGAAGCGGATGGTGGCTTCTCTTTCAGCTGTGAGTACATACTAATGAGAATCTCAATTTATTACTGCTTTTGTGCAACTTCAAGGTCATGTGCGCACAAGCGAGGGTCATAGCAAATTAAGATTGCGTGTCTTTTATCTCTCCGGTTGCTCAGTTCACATCTTTTCATTGTCATGGTATCTTTTAACTCGGAGTGTTCATAAGTGTAAATGTTCCTGCTCTTAATGGAATGACTCACTGTGTCCGTTTAGCTCAGCCATACATCGCCATCGACTGGGACCCTGACATGAAGAAGAAGTACTACAATGAGAATGAAGCTGAGGTAAGATTGCTAATGAACTCTTTGATCCTTAAAAATGCTTTTCATACATCTGTTCCATTAGACGTTTTGTGTCATGCTCATCTTTAAGTACTGCATTACTCCTAATGCAGTGAGGCATCTGTATTGCATCACCGCAGTCAATTTAGGCCACCTTCACTTATGTAGAGCTTTATGAAATACTAATATGCAAATTCTGCTGTAAAGCATTTCTAGATTTCTGCTGGCCACTCAAGAACTACTGATCGATCACAGTGGTTTTCTTTTCAAAGCTTGTTACTATGCAAAACATGAATGGCGTATTATTTTGATCATTTAATTAAATCAATAGCAAAACTCATTCATTTCAGTAGCCGTTTGTTACAGAGCCCAGATCTTTTCAAGCTATGAAAAACCGCAGCATTTCTTGTGTTTTCATGTTTATGCAGAAATATATAAAGCATCAGAGCATGGATGTCCCTCACCTGCCAACCACGGTGCAGCTGCAGGAATGTATAGAGCTCTTTACCACGGTAGAGACACTGGAAGAGGAAAACCCCTGGTAATCTATTATTACAGCTTCTGTTCTTTTATTCCAGTCTATCCTTCACGAGCATGAAGAAAGAGAAACCTTTTGTGTTGTTTGTTGCGTAATTTAGAACCATAACCATCTGTTTCATAATTTCTAGTGATGTATTTAAAGAAATGGATTGCTTCCTCCGCACATGTAACTCTGTGTTTGTTCATGTGGTCTGTAGGTATTGTCCAACATGTAAAAAGCATCAGCTTGCCACTAAGAAATTGGATCTGTGGTCTTTGCCTGAGGTTCTTATCATCCATTTAAAGCGCTTCTCCTACACAAAATACTCTAGAGAGAAACTAGATACCATCGTGGAGTTCCCCCTGCGGTAAGACGAAGCACTGTTTGTCAGATTAAGAGATGCATGAACTAGTACAGTTAAAACAATATTGTGAAATATAATTACACTTTAATATAACTGTTTTCTATCTGAACATATTGTAATATGTATTCTGTGTGTGATGCATAGCTGAATTTTCACTCCAGACTTCATATGATCTTTCAAAAAGATTAGCTGCTTAAGAAACATTTTTGATTATTATTAAAACAGTTGTGCCATTTAGTATTTTCGTGGAAACCATGGGTACATTTTTCAAGAAAATGAAATATAACTGCCATTATTTGAAATGGATGTATTTTATAATACTGTAAATCTTTACTGTAATTTAGGATCAGTTGATCAATGTCTTTCACAATGTCTTCGGAAGTGCTGTTATAAATTCTATTTATTCATTTATTTTTGACAATATTTGCTTTCAACAATTCTTTTCTTTCAGTGGTTGATATTTCTACTGTTCCATTTGTTTTCACGTGGCTCATGTGTTGTTATTGCTCTGGTGAAAAGCAGCTCTCTTTCTCTGACTGCAGGGATCTGGACTTCTCAGGTTTCCTCTTAAAGAAGACGGTGAACAGTTCTGAACCTCCCTGTAGATATGACCTGATCTCTGTGTCAAACCACTACGGCGGACTCCGAGATGGACACTGTATGCATCACTCTTCTTAGCCTTCATTAAACAGCATTTATGTCAAACGTGGCATACTGTTTTTGATTAGTGACAACAACACAAACATTTCCTTTTTTCCCCCTTCTAGATACAAGTTATGCCCGGAACAAGGACAATGGTCAGTGGTATTACTTTGATGACAGCAAGGTGACATATGCAAGGGAGGAACAAATAGTGGTGAGATTAATGCACCTTCCCGTGGTTTGCTTTATCAACATGAAATCAAAACAGGCTTCAAAATGTCCTTGGTCTTGCCATGCATGACTCATCAGTGCACGCTCTTCTAAAATGAAATGTTTGTTTTCCTCAAAATACAATAACTTTCTCAGCCTCTGAATCAACCGGGCCGCATGTGTGAAAAAAGACTGATCTGTTTAAAATGATGTCCTAAACTTATGGTGGCCACCAGAGAGAAATATGATTTGACTAATAATTATTCAAATAATATATAATTATATACTTATATATAATACCATATATAAGTTTACTAAACAAACATCTAAACAATTTAAAAACACAATATGGGGTCAGTATGTGTTTTTTTTTTTCAAGATATTAATATTTATTCAGAAAGGATGCATTCAATTTATTAAAAGTGACAGGTATGATATTTATAATGTCATAGAACTGTTCCTTTGAACATTTTATTCATCAAAAAGTCCTAATAAAAATGTTTCCACAAAACTATTTTCAACATTCATAATAATAAGAAATGTTTCTTAGTGATGATGCTTAAAAATTCAGCATTGCATCACAAGAATAAATTTTAGAATATATATTTGAATAGAAAATGGTGATTCTAAAATGTGTACAAATATTGGTGAGCGTAACATACTTTTTAAAACATAAAAAAAAAATCTTGCTGAGCTTAAAAAAAAAGGAATTAATAAGTCCCCCTGTTGTGGATTTTTTAAAAAGTAGCCTTCATGCCGTGTGTAATGCAGCTCTATGTGAAGGAAAACAACCTGCTAAGTGAAACTGCACTGTGTATAAAGATATTGTCTCTCAAAAGAAAGAGTCAACTCTCAATCAATGAAACGAGTCGTGATTCCCATGGATTCCCATCAGTCAAAATTAAATATTAGCATAGTGCCCTCCCACTTGTTGGTCTGAATGAAAATGCAGATTCATTCTTTTCCACTAGGTGCCACTTATGGAGCATTAAAAGCTCACAAACACCCACTGCACGAGGGGTTTGGGGGAAAATGAATCGTTGAACAAATCGTTAAGATGTTGGACAAATTAAATAAAACTAAATGCATATTCTAAGAAATGCATCTCAACCTGTTGTTTGGGACTCTCAAAACTAAAATATTACACTTTCATAACCCATAATAAAATAAGTCTTGACATTCACTGGTCAATGAAACTTTCTCTCTCCATCTATTCCTGTAGACCAGTGCCGCCTACCTCCTGTTCTACCAGCGCCAAGACAAGATCCGCCAGCCCACCGTCCCTCCACCCATTCCTTCCTCCTCCAGCCAGTCAGAGAACCACGTCTCGTCCCAGACCAACGATGGCATGGATGGAGCCTCTTCCTGTGTCAGCATGGAGACGGACTGATTTCTGTCATTTTGTCTTTTACACGTTCCACTTCATTTTTTCTCACTCTTATCTTTTCTTGCATACTGTCGATCATCTTAATCAACAGAAACTTGAACCTCCACCTCTGCTCTGACTCCAACAGGAAGTGCGAGGCAGGGGCACCTCTCTCAGGCTGGTGCACGAGCATCATGGGGTGGGAATGTAGACTCAATGTTGTTTTTGTTTGGGTTTTTTTTTCTATATGACTAACTAAAAGGAAACGGGTTAGGCTGGTAGCGGCGGATTCAGATATGTTTGTGCTGCGCTTCAATGACGATGAGAATTTGGAGAATGAAGTTTACGTCGCAGTTCTTCATCACCAACGTGTTCTTTATTTTTCCCTAAGCTTGCTTTTCTGAGCTAGCTCAGCTGCTGTCCACAATGGTGATGTTTGATCTGAGCGTACCTTCAGCTGCACTGTTTAACATCATGAGTCAGTTTATACCATCTCATTGTTTCAAGCAGGGACGTTCATCGTGAGCGCTTTCAGCAGGGACGGATGGGGTTTCTCATATCAGGGATGTCACGTTCAGAAATCTTGCAAAAAGGTGTGGGTGGAGGTATGAGATATAGCTTTCTGCCCACTCACTCGTGAACTATTTATTTTCAGAATTGCTAAATGCTAACGTGAGTGAGAGATTGTAATTCTAAAAAGCGGCTTCTGAAGAGCTTCCATTTTTATTTTCATTCTAGTGATGTTTTTTTTTTCCCATCTGACATCAAGTCTGGAAAATCCACTCTGTTGCGGGACACAAACGGAGGCCTGTTTTCCAGCGAGAATTTGCTTCTTCTTTTTTTTTAAATCTCAGCAAGATTTAAATATTGCATTGTTTTTGACTAACTGCGTGCAATTTGTAACAAACTCTTTGGAGCAATGAGAATATTTCAGCAAAGTGCTTTCTGGATAGAGCTCTTTACATGATGATTTTTAAGGCACCTCTGTACAGTATTTTTGTATTGTAAGAAATGTTGTATTATCTTTGATCATATGGATTCGATGCTGGGAATGTGGGAGCTTTCATTTTATTTTGTTAATTATAGATTGAATATATAATTGTATACACATCTTTTGATATGAATAAATGCTGACTATAAAGACGAGGTTAGATTGGACACATTTGGCTTCCATTTACATTGTTTTACCTCTGAATAAAATGAGGCGTAGCTCCTTTGGCAATGGAAAATGCATTTTCACATTTTTCAGTTGCTCTGTGTTTTAATTTATTTGGCCCGCTGCGTAAATATCTTGTAGAAAATGCTTTTTCATTTGCACTTCCCATTAAGTGACTGCTTTATTGCATTCCAGTTTATCGCACTGCCCTATGAGATTTATATATGACTATACAGTATGTGAAAGGAGAACTTAATACCTTTAGTATGTTCTAAAATAATAACACAGGTGAATCTCACAGAACCTGTCCAGAACAAAAGACATCAAAAATAAACAGACAATATGAAATGATTTTTGCATTATAAAAATTGCATTTTCGTGAAAATTTATGATGCTGCAGTTCTGAAAATGTCTATGCATCATGATAATATTTGTAAATTAAAAATGACCCGATATGTTCTTGACTGGATTGGTGAGATTTACGAGCTTTGTGACGAAGAGCTGGTGTGAATTTTCTTGTAGTCTGCTTTAAAATAGACATGTTTTTAAAACAGTTCCTCATTTTTTTCCCTCATCTGCAGTCTTCCGTTTTGTACAAGGTTTAAAGAATGCAAATATCCGTTACTATTTTACAGTAATTCAGTGGCTTCATTCTTGCAATTATTTCTCAAATAATTTGCCAGCGCTGGAATCAGCGGCTTCAGAAAGCCACAGTACTGCCTAATTTCTTAAACGCAGCATGTTTATAATATTACATTCAGACATTTATGCGATCATGGTTGTATTAATTTCAGTGAAATCCATCGGATCGTAAATAACTGTAATATTACGGCAATTCAGTTGGTTTGAGAAATAGTCTGTTTCTGTCAGTGCTACACAAATTTCTAAAGCCCATTTCACACACCAAGTTTCATATTTGTGATTTTGCATTGTGGGGGCTTCTTTTTTGTATAGAAATGAAATCAAATAAAAGCTATGGCGTTTTGAATATGCAGTATGTAGTATTTTCAGTCTAAAAACGTGGAGTGAGTGTTAAACATTTGCCTCACCTCTGTGTGATTCACAAACATTACACTAACCAGCCATTTCCTTTCGTCTGATTCATAGACATGAGCACAAACTGATTTCCTCTTCACCTTAGGGTTCCATATAACTTTATTAAATGATTAAATATCTTTCGCACGATGACCAAAATAGCATCTTTTTTCCCTTCAATTTGCTGTTATAATATCTCTCAGACAGAATAAAGAATTGTTATAATTACAAACCACACTAGAGAAAATCTGCAAGACAGAGACGGTTTAATCAAAATGCAAACCAAACAGGTGATGCAAGAACACTTGAGAAACAACTAACCCCAAAAAAAACCCCACTATTAAGACATGAGAAACTCTGTTTTAACACCTCTTGCAAAAACAGATAAAACTGATCTATACTGTGCTTACAACAAGTTACATGTTCATGTGCAACGCTCACAGTTCAACCACGTCAGACATATTGTTAATATTTTGCTTCACTTTCATTCAGAAAAACCTGAATGCCATCACGATCACTGGAGTCAATGAGTACCAACATTTTAAATCACGTTAAGAATCACATCTGCTTGTGAATCAAGCCATCTTAAGTTACTCTTAAAGAGTCGTTTTCGCTGCAGTTCTTAGCTAAAGAGTCCTCTGAAGTTCAGATCCTGACACATGAGTTCTTCTTCTACGTTCTCCAGGGCCCATTTGTGCTCCACAATCTCCAGAGCTTCCCACTCGCTCTGAAACAACGGTAATGAATACGGTTAGAGCACTGCAGGGCTTTACACATGTGAGAAGAATGTGAACGTCCTGCTAAACATCTCCTTTTGTGTTCCGCAGGGGAAAGAAAAGGGGTTTACAACAACAGCATGAGACCAAGTTAATGACCACATCATCTCTCTCCAAGTATATCATTATTTCTGTCGGAGGACTGAATTGACTTGCACTGCACTCAACACTACCTGCGTTCCTCAAGTAATATAATGTTTCAGTAGTTCTGTAATTATGTGTGCTTCAAACACGGCGGCGTGTAAGGTTTCGCAATTATCCTAAGATGATGAGGTTATGAAATTAAAAACAAACACGATTCCACATCGGCATCAGTCTATCCACTGGGGCTGTAGGCGCTGAACTCCTATTACTCCTGAACTAAATTCTTTTAAAAACAATAAACTGCTGGCATGTTTGGCTATTTTTTTTTTATTTTTTTTTTTCCCAAATGTGCATGTTGGTCCCAGAATAAATTCATAATAAGAATGATTTACATCACATATATACACACGCATACATCTAAACAAAGGAAATTAAATTGCCATTAAAATTTTTTAAACACTTTATTAATTTACTAACTGCTTGCTGTCAAAATAAATAAATAAAATTAACACCATCTTCGATATTTTTTGTGTTCGACATATTTGTTTTCTTTTATTTGTTAAGTCCTCTAGCACTAGCTTGCCCTATTTTCATTTTATTTATTATAAAAAATGTTGAAAATTGCTACGTGTAATATTTTGGGCTGAGACTTGCAATAGCACTTGAATATTGCTCTTTTGTTGATTTAGTTATTTTTTTCACTTTCTTCATTTGTAAGTCACTTTGGATAAAAGTTCCTGCTAAACGATTAAATGTAAAAAAAAAAATTTAATTGATGCAAACAATGTTCTACTCACCTTAAATGCTTTATTAGGATCAGGAGGCATCGCCATCGCGGCTCCCGTCATTTGATCCTGCATAATTCTTGACTGATCTGCAGCTGAAAATAACAACTTTTGGGTTAAATAGCTGAGAAAGCCATCTCAATTTCACAGATAAAAATGCATATAACATTTAATAATTGTATAATAATTAAATATATTAATATTGACATGACTATTTAATTACATTAAAATAATACATATGATATAATAAAAGTTATAAAAAGGTCTAAATATCTACAAAAGAAAGAAAAAGAACCAACCATTGTCTTGTCCAAGGATGAGGGTGTACATGCTTCTAAGCCCAAACACATTGAGAAAATACCAAGATGCTGAACTGACCCTAAGTGAGCAACAAATTCAGATTTCATTCACAGTTTCCAGATTCTGGCAACAAATAAAACACATCACATGTAAATACTGTACCAGGATGCATCTAGAGAGACCAGCTCAATTCCTCGCTGTAACATGGGCTTGAATCTCAGAGTCAGAGGAAATGGGACTTTAGCTGAAGGGCAAACAATTCAATTAAACTCTTACAAGTCTTATTTTTAAAAAGTAACATTTACTTGAGACTTAATCAACTGAACTACAACGTTTAGACATTTTCTAGTCATCCTCTATTAGTCATTATATTTTTGTTTGGCAATGCCAAGTAATGTAGCTGAACAGAAGCCCCCGCCAACCACTTGCATCAGCAGTGGACTGAACAAACGCATATGCAGTAATCCTACTATAGTTAGAGCCCACTTACCAGCGTCTGCCTTTCAGAAAATGAGTTATGAATGCACTGGCCAAACGTTACATCACCCAATTAAAATTCATGAGCCGGCTGTTAAGGTTTAGAATGACTCCCTTCACATTTCAGATGCTTCCTACACCCCTGAATTGAATCACACTTACAAATGATTGTTTTAGAAGGAAGACCACAATCACACATGCTCATTAGATTTTTGGTTTCAAGGGAGTTGCTCACCCAGAAGTGGAAATATGCTGAACATTTACCAGGCCATCCAAGATGTAGACGAGTTTGTTTCTTCATTAAAACAGGAGAAATTTAGCATTAAATCACTTGCTTATCAGTGAATGGGTGCCGTCAGAATAAGAGTCCAAAAAGCTTAAAAAAACATTACAGTTACCTCCAGTCCATCAATTATTGTAATGTGAAGCAAAAAGCTGTGCTACTAATTGATGGATTGGAGTGGTGTGGATTATTGTGATGTCTATTGGGGGCAGTCGTGGCCTAATGGATAGAGAGTCGGACCTGTAACCCAAAGGTCGTGGGTTCGGTTGTGGGTGGGGTTAGTGAATAATCAGCGCTCTCTCCACCTTCAATACCACGACTGAGGTGAGACCCTTGAGCAAGG
>JAUYWG010029208.1:0-24387 GCA_034779775.1 Enteromius afrohamiltoni
ATCTTTGCTTGTGTTCTGCTGAGGAAACAAAGTCACCTACATCTTGGATGCCCTGGGGGTAAGCAAATAAACATCAAATTTTCCAGATGAGCGTCGAAGAACCGAACGATTCAAGATCAGAACAAATCCACAATAATCAAATCCAGCTAATCCAAGGTACGAAGAACGGACCCCTGAAGCAGGTTCATTTAGCATCTAGCATCAACAGAAAAAAACTAAATGGCTAATACTTGAACTCTATTTGTTTCATGAAAGAAATGCCAAATTTGTCATTGATAGAAAATACTCACTGTTTGTTGTGTTTGTTGTTGTGTAACTGATCCTATTTGATAGTCATAATTACTACAAATTCCGGTTTTCGTCACCACTGTCAGATACATCAATGCCTTCAGATCTGTCAACTCCGTCAGATGAATATTTTGATAATATTTAATTATGATGTTTTTTATTTTTTGTGGAATTGTTGGTCTCATGTAAAAGTTCAATCTGTCTGCTAACATGACAATGTGTCTTGAAATGTTAAACACATCTTCACTGCTGCTAAAGTAGAAAATATTGTTACATTTTTAAATTTTAAATTTTGTTAAAAAAAGAGAAAAGCTGGGAGGTTGTATCAAAGCATAGTTTAGTAGTTTAGTACATATACATATATGCCTAGTCCTGGTTTAAGCTAAGCCCTGTTTGTGAAACCGGGCCATAAGATTCAAAAAAGGTATTTCATTTGTTCAAGTACAAGGTTTTTTTCTACAATTTTGCACCCTGTTATGTCCCACTTCTCAAGAATGATTGCTTTGTATAAATCATTATAAATAAATAAAATATAAATAAGGTGACTTGACTTAACATTGACAGTTCACTACAAATACTACATGTCTCAAATCATGCATTTCTCAAATCAAATCATTATTTCCTAGTACTTGCAAAATTTTTGACTCAAAAATCTAATTGTCCCAAATTGCATAGTTATGCATTATTTTATATTATTTTTCTAGTGTGAGTTGTGTGTTCAAACTAAAAATAAAAACAAAAAGTGCAATTAATCAATATAAGGAAATGGCAACACTGCAAGACAGAGCTCTCTAAAGCAGCCTCTTGAACATAAACAAAAAAAACAGCACATCTATCACCTTCTATCATTCTCCGCAAGATACCAAAATGTTGCTATGGTTACAGATAAGGGAGTGACTGCTGTTCCGTACACACACGGAATGATAATTTAAAGGACTCACTCCCAGATTAAAATTTTGTCACTCCTTAAACTTGCAGTGTGAATATATTTGAATGAGTAGGATTAGAATGTGGTAAAAAAATGAATGCAAAAATAAATGGTTAATGGTTAAATTAATGTATTTTGAAAGTTACTAACCTTGGGCTGCCATTTGCTTTCGTCTAACTTTCAGGTGGGACTTCAGCTCATCTGAAAGTGAGGGAAAAAGTTATATGTGAAAAGAACGAAAGGAAGATGCATGAAATGGTTTATGGATGGTTGATCTCTTTCATTTAAATACCCATTCCCACTTAATAACTGTACTTACATTTAAATTAATCGTTTGGTACAATGCACTTATTGTGTACATACACAATGTTTTTACATTGTACTTATATTTGTAAAAATACCTATATGTAATTAAATCTTGTCATGAATCCGGGTTACAAGCTCACCACATGGAATCGACTGTTGTACTCTACCAGTTTACACTGGACTACATTTCCCATCATTCATTGCACTGATTGCACACATACAGCTGTCACCAATCACACGCTCACCTTGTAATGTTTGACCTTTTCGGCCGAATTACAGGGATTTAAAATGGGGTCAGATTATACTGTGCACTGTAAAAAGCTCTTCAAGGGTGTTGTCTATAGGAATTTATTTTAAAAAGTATATTTCTTCCAATAAATTGATTCCCATTTCTTTCTGAATTCAATTAAGTTTTACACAAGTAAAAAGAGTGATTGTTTTTGAAACTTATTATTACCTATAAACAAATATATATTTTTACTGACCTTCACAATAAATTACTTCTACAAAATGTGTTTATATCTAAAGTAATACATCACAACCCGCTCACATGCTGCAGCAGAACAACAACATCGTTGTTCATATCACCTGTACCGGACCAGTTTCTTTGGAGTTTTTGAGGGCTTTATCCAACATGCAACAAATATAAGTAACTATTTACATCACATAAAGTTAGGTTTTAGCCGAATGAGCACGTATTTATTGAACTATAAAATGTAAAAGCAGGCGTCTTGTAAATTGTGCAGTGCTGTTGTACCAGCAAAGACTGATATTCTAAAACATTATAGACTGCATCATGGGAGGTTTGAACACAGCCATGCCCTGCCCTGTATAAATATACTGTAGATTGCCCATGCTCTTTTAAAAACTGGAGTAGCCTCCACTGTCAGTTGTCACGACAACATGCAGCAGTAGAGTCACTTAACTCACCTCAAGTAACTATTTTCTTTACCTGTCTATTAAAAAAGAGTTTTTTTAACACAATGGTCATCATCTGAAGAATAACGACTGTAAAATGTGTTTTTGCAGGGTGAGAGAAGTTTCCAGTATATCACAATTCTCCAGTCGTTAGTTCAGATTATGGGTAAAGAAAATCTTAGAGAAAAAGTTCTGAGTAAAGAACAGGACAAGTTGTCATCTATTCAATATGGATCTGTCTATAAAGAGAATTCCTTTTATTCTAAAGAGCTAAGAATTGCACTTGTGTTGTATGTAGACGACTTTGAAACTCCCTAGGTACATCAAGGAAAAAGCATAAAATCACAGCTGTATACTGGGTTTTTGGCAACACCCCTCATTCATCACAATCCACTCTTAACTCAGTATACTTGTCCCTTTTATGCAAAGCAGTTGACATCAAAAGATTTATCTATGCTTAAGTGCTTGCTCCTTTGTTAAAAGACATTGCTATTTTGGATTGTGATGGTGTCTGCATTTCCAGTGTTGGACAACATGTTAAAAGCTCTTTGTTTTGTATAGTCGCTGATAATCTTGGGGCACATTCAAATTTTTGACTTGTGGAAAATTTTTGTGGACCATTCATTTGTAGATTTTGTCTTGGAGAGCGATCAGAATTTCAAAGAAAGGAGGTGAGGTCAGGTGCATTTGCTTGGACCAAAGAGAATCAATTTACTGACTGTACAGCTTTGACACACTGTTACTGTCACGCCCAGCTGGAGGTGCCGGCTCAAGATTGTGCTTGGCACTCCAGCTTTCTATGTACTCTGTGTTTTGTGTCTGTTTCCTTGCCTCAAGTCTAATAACTGATCAGTGGGATTTTTAACAAAACGGCGATTTCCTTGGTCCCCGCTGGATCCTATAGTGGCGAAGTGTTCTGTAACAAACGGGGCAGAGGCGTTCAGATCCATTTGCGGTAAGACTGCTTTTTTTTAGCATAACAAGGCTTAGACAGGCTTCCACAAACAAAACAAGAGGGGTAGGCAATAATCAGAGGTTGAGGTACAGTCACAAGTTCATAGGCAGGCGGCAAAACATTCAAAAACAGAATAAACAGTCCAAAGTCAAAAACCACAAGGCTGGCCAGGAAACCGCTCAGAGTAGACTATTTGAAACAGCTCTAACACTTCGCAAAGAAATCACAGGTGAGACTAGTATTTATAGTGAGGCTAATGAGTGAGAATGACCGGATGAACAACAGCTGTGAGTGAGAGGTGAGAGTCCTGTAAGTGAAATAGAGTCCAATGTGAACAGAATAACCGGAGTGCTCTCAGGCAGAGAAGGGTAACACAGCCGGCAGTGATCGTGACCATTACAGTGTAAAAAATGCATGCCCACTTACTGAAAATCTGAGCTTTTTCCACTGTGTGACTGGCTATTCACCCGATATATTAGACAAAATTTTTGAAGGCATCGTTCCCTTGGAATTGGGTCTGTGTTTCAGTGTTTTTATCTCTGTAGAGCCCTACTAAAATAGGGTCTATTAATACAAGTATTTCAGGGGTTTTGTTTGGTTATTTTGTTTGTTATTATTGTTTAACTTAATGTTCATATTTGTTGTTTTCATAAAAAGGTATCAAATCAATGTGATCCGTAAAATTTAAGTTTGTAATTTTTTTTTATATTTTAAAAGAAAGGTCATCATTGAATCAGTTGGGGAGACGGTGTGAGGAAATGGAGGAATGAACGCATGTGTTATGTTATCTATAGAAGTTAACATACTCACGTTTTTTTTGTTTTAAACGTTAAGAACTGAAGTGACAACGATTAATAGAGTGTTAAAGAGTTCAGCGAGAGTGATTTTAGTAACTCGGATGGAACACATAAAGACGGATATAATGGACTGAAAGATCGAGGCTGTTCCGGTGCTGTCGATGCATGTATTATTGACTGAGGCTTCGTGGGGACGTGACATCTGGGTCTTCATTGTGGTTTCACAGGAGGATTTGACTATCTTTCGGTTGGTTCCTGAACTGATAGTATGTGAACTTCGGTAAATCATTGGAGTTTGTGAGTATTTATCATAACTATCACATATTTATGTGAGCTCCAACCAGCACGCCAACGAAAGACTAAAATCCCAGCTGGGTTACTTTAATTTGGGTTATTTTCATTGGAGTGTATTCCATGTTGTTTTGTTGTGAATCTTTTTTTATCACAATTTGTGTACACTGAGTTTGATTTTGTTCCTTCATTTGTGAATTGGGTCATATGCCCTAAAAGGATTAAATCCTGAGGAGAAAAAAAACACAAGACAAAAGAGTAAAGAGTGAAATAAATGTAAAAGTTATTGAATTTGAGTGAATTTTCATGTGAGGGGAAATTTATGAGTAACTTTAGTAAGATTTCAGTTTACAAACGGTTTAAAAAATTTATTTTTTTCTTCAAAAAAAAAAAAAGGAATAAGAACTAATAATTTATTTACCTTTGAACACAATACACTGAAATCTGAGACCTTGGGTTATAAGTGAATGTTTTTTTTTCCCTATTGCTTAGTTGTGAATCACCTATGCAATTTAAAGTTATTTAATATGAGACTCTCCTGTGAAATATTATTTTGTTTACATTTTATTTTTCCCTAGATATATAGTAATTATTTGAGCCGTTCAATGGGAGGAGCTACATTTGTGGGGGCTCGTCCGGGATCTTTATTTTCAGATTATTCAGATTGTGTTTTCAGAAGCTGTGAAGTTCTGTGGAAAGGAAACTGAAAGTGATTTTTGAGAGTTCTGTATAGAGAGCCTTTGATGCTTAAAAGCTGATTTATTTTCTCTCTGAGGACATATTTCACGAGAATGGATCTTAGTGAGGTTATTGAATAGAGCAGGGAAAAAGAGGTTGAGCTGGACAAAGTTTTTATTTTGAGAAATGTGCCTATAGACTGCGAAGACAGACCAGTCTATAATGTGCTGGATACTGTTCAGGGGATTGGGAAATGCAAAGTGCTTGATCGCCGGACCTGAAGAGGGTTCCTGGTACATGCAGGTTGCTCATGTTACAGCTGAAACCCCTAACCCCTAAACCCCTGTTCACCCTGAGATCAGAAACGCTTATGAACAGGTCATTGCTGTCGAAAAGAGCGACGATGACAACCGAAGAGGGACAGTCTGGTATCTTCATCCTAAGCCATTGAAAGTGCCTCCAGGGGAGAGTGTATGGAACACTAAAGTACCCTGCTGCCTTTGCGGATATGACTCTGCTAGTGGATATACCAGAGGAATCATGAAGAACTGCTGGTAGCAGCAGAAGTACTGAAGAAGTCTCCCACCGCTGTTCAGTCACAAAGGATGGGAGTGACAATCAGAAATGTTTCTTCTCTGCCAGTGGTGATTAAAAGAGGAATGTCCATTGCTCATGTGTTCCCAATTGAGGTGGTGTCTATAGTCTCCAAACCTGGTAAAAAAAAAAAAAAAGGTCAGACTAAACTCGACCAGAATTCATTTAACTTTGGCAATTCTCCTGTTTCCGAGGAATGGAAACAACGACTGGTGAAAAAGATGTTGGAGATGAAGGATGTGATTTCTTCTGATGAATTTGATGTGGGATGTTCTAGGAGTACCCAGCATCATATTCGACTGACAGAGGATAAGCCTTTTTGTGCACCAGCTGACCTGGAAGATGTCAGGCAACATTTGAAGAAGTTGAAAGGGGCAGGGATTATCACTGAATCCAGGAGTCTGTATGCTTCTCCAATTGTCGTTGTGAGGAAGAAGAATGGGCAGAGAAGGATGTGCTTGGATTATAAGACGTTAAATCAACATAAAGTCCCAGAGCAATATACTGTTCCACGCATAGAAGATGCGTTGGTCTGCCTGAATGGAAGCAAGTGGTTCAGTGTATTGGATCTCAGAAGTGGATAGTATCAGATACCCCTGAGTGAAGTGGATCAAGAAAGAACAGCATTCATTTGCCCGGTGGGGTTTATGAGTTCCAGAGAATGCCGCAAGGGATTTGTGGAGCTCCATTGACTTTTTAAAGAGTAAAGGATCAAGCAAGTTTCAAGAAGATCAAAGCAAAACTCCTTCCAGAACGTGTAGTGTACAAAGCCTCTGATCCATATGGAAGTAGATGGAGTGACACCTGTGAAGCTGCTTTTAATGAGTTAAAGGTGAGGCTTACCCAAGCTCCTGTGTTGGTCTTTACCAATCCTCAGCTTCCGTACGTCCTACATGTCGATGCCTGCTGTGAAGGATTAGGTGGAGTGCTATATCAGGACCAAGGACAGGGGTTACAACCTGAGGCATTTGTCAGCCGAAGTTTGACGCCTTCTGAAAAGAACTACCCAGTTCATAAACTTGAGTTCTTGGTGTTAAAGTGGGCAGTTGTTGATAAGCTACATGATTACCTGTACGGAGTTAAGTTTGAGGTGCAGACAGACAACAACCCGCTAACTTATGTTCTAACAACAGCCAAGCTAGATGCTGTAAGACATAGGTGGCTGGCGGCCCTCTCAGCATATGATTTCAGTCTCAAATACAGGCCTGGGAGACAAAATGTTGACGCTGATGCTTTGTTGCGTCGTCCTCATGCCAAAGAAGAACACCAGGGATGGACAAATACCCCATCTTCTGGAGTGAGGTCTCTGTGTAATCTCATAGGTCAGGACAAATCAGGTTTTCGTGCACAGGCCAAGCTCATATCATTAGGAGGATCTCCTAAGTCAGTGGCCAGGGCATATTGTAACTTTGCTGCCCTTGAGACCTTCAAAATACCAAAGCTGAGTTATATGGATTTGTCCTGTGCTCAGCAAGATGATCCATGTCTTGGAGAGATATGGAGAGCTTTGAAAGAGAGAGATCTGTCAACAGTCAGAAAAGACTCAATCACGACCTTCCATTGATCATGAGAGAATGGGACAGATTAATGCTGAAAAATGAAGAGATATTTCGGTGCAGTCAAAAACCTAATGGACCTCGTCATGAACAGGTGTTTACCCAAGACGTTCCATGAAGTAGTACTAAAATCACTTCATGATGACTCTGGTCACTTGGGGTTTGACAAGACTTTTTTGGGTTTGTGAAAGAGAGATTTTACTGGCTCAGAATGAAAGGTGACATGGAAAAGTTTTGTCAGACGTGTGGCAAATGTGTAAAAAGGAAGTCTCTGCCCAAGAAAGTTGTGCCTTTGTCACATTTGTCTAGTAGTGGACCGATGGATCTTGTGCGCATGGATTTTCTATCCATAGAGCCCCACTCCAAGAACATATGCAATGTCCTTGTCATCACAGACCATTACACAAGGTACGCACAGGCGTTTCCGACTAAGGATCAGAAGGGGTCCACAGTTGCAAAAGTTCTCTGCGAGAAATCTATAGATAGTTCACTATAGATTAAGTGGATATGTTGGGGACCCTGGATCCAAGACAGAAACAACAGTGGAGCCGTCACATTGGACATCTTGTGTACAACTGCAAGCAGAATGAAGCCACAGGGTATTCGCCTTATTTCCTTATGTTTGGCAGGGAAGCCAGGTTGCCTATTGACCTGAGTTTCGGGGTGTCAGGTGATGGTACTTCCGCAAAGTCTTATCAGCGTTTCATAAAGACCATGGAACAGGAATTGAAGTCGGCTTACGAGTTGGCAGAGGAAAAAGAGACTGCATTACTCCCATTTGGTTCCTGGAGATAGAGTCCTGATTAGAAATATTGGATTGCAAGGGAAGCATAAGTTGGCATAAGCGTTAAGAAATTAAGCTTCCTGCGTTAGTTCAGGCAGGTCTCGTAGTCAAGCTCTGCTGTTAGGGGCTGGATTCGAATTTTCCAATCAGCTATCAGCTGATCACACACCCAAGCTCTCATTGGCAAATCACATCAGAGTGCCCTATTTAAACTCTGCTTTCATCTGCTTGCTTTGCTGCTTCCTCTGTATGCTGCTTACAAGAGCTGTTTACCATGCTTTCGAGATCACTGATGTCCCGGCTCCCCATGCTCCACAACCACTTTCTTCAGTCGCCAAGAAAAAACACGCAGAAAAGAAAAACGTTGAGCCAACTTCTGTCTCTGGTGCACCCAAGCGGGTATGGTTCAGTTCATTCAGTTCAGTCCGATCAAGCTTCCACAATCCAGAACAACGACCAAGTTTACTTTATCAAGTATTAAATCCTCAATCATCGCCATAAACTCCAGGATCCAGGCTTCGGAATCTGCGTCAACATCAAGGATTCATAATTCTTGCTTTTCTTCATTCAAAGTAGCTAAATTCAGCTTGAAATTTACTAGATTACATCATACGTCAATTTGCATATTCATTACGTCAGTGCGTAATATTATCTTGCGCTCTGTGGTCAATTGTTATTCAATGCACCCTAATTCTCATATAACTGTTTTCACTGACATATTTGATGGTTTCTGTTGTCAGAAAATGGAATGAATATGAATAATATTCATATTATTATTATATTAATTAATATTTATTAATATTAATAAATTATATTAATATTATATTATTAATAACCATTATTAAATGTACTAAACTAACTCTACCTTACAGATGTCATCTGGATTGAAATCATCATTATAATCGAGCCGCTGTCTGACGAAACCAAGTTTACATATGATATGGACAATGGCTATGCTGTGATTTGGATATTTGCATGTAAAAATAGAGGTAAGGCAACATTTATGTCTATTTTAACTGAAAGCTCTGCTCTCTCTCAGCCGCTCGCTGAACTGAACAGAACAGTCACAGAGAGAGGAGTGTGCACGCTGGGAATCAAGAGCTCGTGCTCGCGCTGCTCTACCAGAGGCTCGCTGAGGTTTGTCGCTAGATTTCTTCAGTAGTCGCTTGGAGAAATGTAGCCAAGGGGTTCTGAGAAATCGCTAAATATAGCAACAAGTCATTAAGTTGGCAACACTGCTCGAGCAACAGGTCGATGACGTCAATCCGGCAGATGGTCAATGGGAAGTGCAGTTCCTGTATCCACCGGCGTTCCATTTCTGCTGTCTGCCGCCATATCTCACCAGCTGAGAAGCCCGATCATTGCAGGTAATGATGTAAAACATTGCACATGATGTCACATTGCAATTGGGCCAGATTGCGATGAGATGGCAGCTGAAAGATTTAACTTGCTGTTGTTAAGGCAGTTGCACACAAGATTGCTGATGGTGCTAGGTATGTGTTTCTCAAACTGAGGTGCAGTGTGCAGTGCAGTCTGGCAGCAGTTAAAGATTAACATTTTTCGGGTTAGAACTAAATAGTACAGGATTAAGTAACATTGAGTGAAGATTAAGTAACATTAATTAGCATCTTTACATTGCTGAATTAAATTGCATTAAATTAACTTTAATTTTGACACACAATTGCATGAGTTGTCCAACCTCAAATGTCTATTAAATGTCTATTATGAATGATCGTTAAGTTTCCAAACATAGTTCTTTGCCTGATAGGGTTAATAATCGCAACATTGCTGTTATGTAATCGCATAGGCTGTCATTACAATTGCGATATGATTAATCATGCAGCACTACCTTAGCTGAAGGTTGCAGATAAGTTTCAGATTTTGGTCTTTGCTCCTAATAATTGAAAACAACATATGATCCAAAGCTTCTTTCTCAGTGAGAGAAAGCTTTTATTGAGTTGAGATGAAAGCATGCCAACATGAAGTTGTTGCTAACTTATGAAATGCATCTTATTTGCAATGCAGTATAAGCCTTTTCACTGTTTCAAGTTTTGGACACACAGTCATGTTAGAGGTTCTGTTCACAAGAATGCATAGTTTTGGGCTTGTGGGAGCACAGATGCTGTTTTTGCGCTTCTAAACAGGGGAGGAGAGTCTAAGGCAACATTGATCCAGGGCTTCTTTCTCGGTAAGGGCTTTTTTGTTGAATTTTAGGATGAGGGCTTGCTAGTATGGGAGTTGTTCCTGTCTTGTGGGATGCAATTTTGTTTGCGGTGCATAGTGAGCCTTTCACTGTTTTTCGCGTTGGGACACACAGAGTTATGTTAGTGGTTCAATTCACAGAATGTCATGGCAACATGTGTTGAGAAGTTATGTTTTACCCTATAAGAATACTTTGATCTCCCTGCGAAACAAAACTCAGAAAACTTCTCGAGGTACAGGCCAGGAAAATAAAACAATTTACTTCTCTAATGTGTGGGTACGATCTGGAGAGAGAAACATCTACTCTCTGTTCCCGCATCCACTAGGCCCCCCTCTGTCCCTCTGAGCTTACAGACCAGGTCAACGAAAGGTGGCTTAGAATTGTGGAAAGGAATGTGATATGTATCTTTAGAATTCATAATCATAACATAGTCATATTTAGTATAATTTTCATGGTCACACTATGGTTGGAAATATGGTCTTACCCTTACATCAGTGCAGCAGACCAATAATAAAGATTTCAAATGTGAGGAAAAACTCTGTTCCACTGGTGAGGATCTGCCCCCAATAAAGTCTTTAAACCAATTTTTGGATCAGCATACAAATTTAACTTAAAATTAACTTCAGAGAATCTAAAATTGGAATCAGATAAAAACGAGGTAAAAGACAAAATAATTTAAGTAAATTAAAATTCAAAGTTTTAATGAATTAAGTGTTTTGAAGTGCAAGAAAGACATACACGCAGCATCCAGCCAAATTTCGACACATTTTATAGCACGGGTCTGTATACCCAACGATAGACCAGAGACCGTAGAAATCTGGTGGGGTTTGAGATTATACAAACATGTCTTACAAGGGAAATGATAGCATGAGTGTAGATGAGGAAATTATGGACTCTCTCGCTCTACAAATTAAGGACCTTCTTGTTCACTTACGTGAGCGGGGACTAAATTTAAACAGGAGCAACGACCAAATTATGGCTTGGTACTCTATTGAGGGTCGTAAACTAGAAACAAAATCGCATTACCGCAAAATTCTGGTCACGATTGTTTATCTGTTGAGGCGAAATGATAAAAAAAAACCTTGCAGAAAATTAACGAATGATAGCAAATATCAAAGAATTAGAAAAAACGCAGTCTGAAGAACTGATAAAATTGCGAGCACAGATTGAAGCATCTGTTTACGAAAAAACTTGGGCAAGACATGGCAATGCGATGGACGCACAAATTAAACAACTTGAAAAACGGCATTTATTAGACAAACAATACACTTCCGTACTCGAGGAGTGTTGTGGCTCAGCAGGATTCCCTGTAGCTGCCATTAAAACCGTGGCAGTAAATGCTGCGATCGGGAATGACATAATTAGCGACAGTGACGAAGATGATGTTGTAGCTTTAACCGACAAGGCTCGTGACCAAATGCCCCTGAGTGAGGTTCATAGCCGAACTCCAAACAAGAATCCAGCCGGGCAAGGCGCAATCCTTCCCCGGAGCCAGCAAGCAGCATGTATTATCGTCCTTATAGAACCGAGACAATGTAGTCCTATAAGAACTCAAACTAGATCCGGTGTAACCCTTAACAAACCCATTAAAATTGCTGTGCTTAAAACAATGACAAACGCGGATAATGAAATTATCACTATTAGCCGCCCTTTAACTTGCAAAGAGTGCAGCAGACATAAAGTGGTAGTGGGTATGATGCCAAGAAAATGTTGCAGGAATCAGTATACAACCTAGAAGTCAGAGACGTTTGGCAAATAGCTCTCCTCACCATTCCGGTGGAACTTAAATCAAAATTACCCACTGAGAGTGGGGGAAATTGTAATTAAGCAAGAAGGTGAGAGAGATGCCGACGTATATGAAAGACTGAAAAATGCACTGTTCGAATTAAGGGGGCCAACGCACGCCGAATGGAATAGAATCCTTGACATAAAACAAGCCAATAAAGAACCGTTTAAAATTTGTGCAGAACGTTTATGGGTGTAATGACTGGGCTGAGTCGTTCGGATCCATCTGCGTATCTTTGTCACAAAAAACAAACAGATCTAACTCACAGTCAATAAATCCAAAGTGGGCAATCAATAAGAGTGGTAAAATCCAGGCACAGTTCGGGGCAGGCAGCAAGGTTCGTGGTAGGTGAATCCAGGCAAGGTCATACACGGGAAGTCCAACAAGGTAAATAATCACTCGGAATTGCAGCATAACAATACTAACAATACTTCACGAAGAGTCCGTTCCGTTTGCCCGCTTAAGTAGGGGCCAAAATGAGCAACACCTGGAACTGATCAGAGTTCCGGATGAGTGGTGTTACATAAAAGTCAGTGCGGGTGGGAACTAGTACTCGGGAGAAGGTTCCTGCTGATGCTGTTCGGAACGCGCCTCAGAGGCGCGGCTCGTAACAGAGCCCCCCTCCTGCGAGCGGCTCCTGACGCGAGGGCAATTCCGGTTAGGTCCAGGGCGACGCCGGGGCCTTCCCCAAGGCCGGGGTCTGGGTCTCTTGGGGTGATCTCGGTGGAAGGCCTCTATGAGTGCGGGATCCAGGACGTCCTGGGCGTTGACCCACGATTGTTCCTCAGGGCCGAATCCCTCCCAGTCAATAAGGTACTGAATGACGGGGCCCCGACGCAGAGAGTCCAGAATCTCTTTACCCGGTACACCACCTCGCCATTGATAATGAGAGGAGGGATGTTGACGGCCGCGGCCTCGTCTGGGCCCCTCGTTCCTCCCAGTCCAACAGCGGGTTTGAGGAGAGATACATGGAAAGTGGGAGAAACACGGTAAGTACTGGGAAATTGCAAGCTATAAGAAACTGGTGTAATCTGTCTAGTTATTTGAAAAGGTCCCACAGGTTCTGCCCAGGTGAGGTATTTGCTCCAGTCTTCGGGGTGGTTGTAACAGTATGCCCGTAGATATTTGGAAAGCTCTTGGTTTTGCCTCTCGGCTTGGCCGTTAGACTGCGGGTGATAACCGGAAGTTAGGCTGATGTTGATATTGAGAGAAGAGCAGAAGGCTTGCCACACTCGTGAAGTAAACTGGGGGCCTCAATCGTTTACAATGTCCTCAGGGAGGCTGTAGAATAGAAAGAGCTGATCCACTAGAACTTCGGCGGTCTCCCAGGCAGTGGGGAGTTTACTTGTGAGTGGGTTCGGGTGCTTGTGGTTCAGCTGAATCCTCATGAATTCTAGCGAGCGCGTCTGCTTTCCCATTCTTTGACCCGGGACGGTAGGTAATCCTGAACTGAAAGCAGGAGAAGAAAAGAGACCAGCGAGCTTGTCTAGCGTTCAACCTCTTGGCCGACTGTAGGTATTTGAGGTTCTTGTGGTCCGTTAGCACAAGGAAAGATTCGTTGGCTCCCTCTAACCAGTGCCTCCACTCCTCCAGCGCTGCCTTTAATGCCAGCAATTCTCTGTCCCCCACATCATAGTTGCGTTCGGCAGAACTCAGCTTCCTGGAGTAAAAAGCACACGGGAAGAGTCTGTTATCCTCCCCGTGGTGCTGGGAGAGGATGGCCCTTAGGCCGTTACGGGAGGCATCAACCTCAACCACAAACTCCTTACTCGGGTCAGGATGTTTCAGGATGGGAGCCTTGGTGAAGCAAGTCTTTAAGTCTTGGAAAGCTCTGAGGGCTTCAGGGGTCCATTGAAGAATGCGAGTCTCTCTGCGTGTCATAGCTGTGAGAGGAGCTACCACTTGACTGAAACCCATGATAAAGCCCCGATAGAAGTTTGCAAAACCTAGAAATCTTTGGAGCTCCTTCAGGGTGCGTGGTTGCGGCCAGTTAATGACGGCTTGTCCTTTAGCATCCTCCATGGTAACTCCATCATGACTGATGACATATACCAGGAAGGCCACTTTATCACGATGAAACTCGCACTTAGAAAGCTTGGCAAACAGCTGATGGGTAATGAGACGTTTAAGTACGGTCCATACGTGCTGAACATGTGAAAGGAATTCATTGGAGTATATTAAAATGTCATCAATATAGACAATTAAATACCAGTTCAGGAGTTCTCGGAAAATGTCATTAATGAAAGCCTGGAAGATGGAAGGACTGTTTGATAGCCCGAAGGGCATAACCTGATATTCATAGTGCCCAGAAGTCGTAGAAAAGGCTGTCTTCCATTCATCCCCCTCTCGTATCCGAATTAGATTGTAGGCACATCAGAGGTCCAGCTTTGTGAAGTACATGGCCTGTCGAAGAGCTTCCAGGGCAGGAGGAACCAGAGGCAAGGGGTAGCGATATTACACTGTGATGTCGTTCAAGCTCCTATAATCAATGCAAGGTCTGAGAGTTCCGTCCTTCTTTTTGACGAAAAAAAAAAACAGCCGAGGCAGGTGAGGTGGAGGGACGAATGAAACCCTTTGCCAACTCCTCCTTTATATAGGCGCCCATGGCCTGTGTCTCTGGCTGCGAAAGAGGGAAGATGCGCCCCCTGGTGGGGAAGGTTCCGGGCAGGAGCTCAATGGCACAGTCGTGAGTGCGGTGAGGATGCAGTTGGGTGGCACGTTCCTTACTGAATGCCTCTTGGAGGTCGGCGTATTTGGGGGGTGACTGAACCTCACCCTCCCTCAGGATCATGGGGTGCAAGATGAGACCCGGTGAGTGAGAAACCTTGTGTAGGCAGTGCTTGTGACATTGTTCAGGGCATTGGGTGATCTCCTTTTTCCCAGGAGATGGTCGGGTTGTGCGTCTCCAGCCAGGGCATGCCAAGGATGACGTGATGAGTGGGTGAGTCAATGACATACAGGCTTATGTCCTCATGGTGAAATGTGCCAATCTGCAGATGCAGTTCCTTGGTCATGGTAGTAACCTGGCCAGAGCCTAGGGGGCGCCCATCTACGGCTTCCACTGCCACGTGACGAGGACATGAAACAAGAGGGAGAAGGTGGGTATTAACAAATGTCCTATCCACAAAGTTTCCTGCAGCACCCGAGTTAATCAAAGCCTTGGTCCCAATGTTGTTATCATCATAACTTAATTTCACCATGACTTCAAGGGAATTATTTGTGAGGGTTTCACTCACCCGTGGGTTCTCAGAACGTTCAGGCCTGGTGGGGCAGTTTAGTCGCAGGTGTCCAGCCAGCCCACAGTACAAACACAGCCTTTCACGTATCCGATGATTGTGTTCCTCGGTAGATAGCTGAGTTACTCCAATTTGCATCGGCTCTGGAGAATTGGCTGCTGGCGGAGGAATATAGGTGCGAGGGCTGCGACGACATCTTCTGGAGCGTATCATGTTGTCTAGAGCAATCGACAAGTTCATATAGGCATCTAAAGTAAGGCCCTCATCCCGGAATGCGAGTTCAGATATATGGTCTTCTGGTGGCCAACCAGTTTGAGCCGCGAGGGTGCGAAAGGCAAGGGTGAAATCAGCCGCCATCATGTTACCTTGTCGGAGCGACAATATCTCATCCTCTGGAGCCCTGCCGGCAGTGGCGTGTTCGAACACCGATCGGAACTGCTGGAGGAAGACATGGAATGAGGAGTAGGTCATGCGTCTTCCATCCAAGGTAGCCGTAGCCCAGTCGAGAGCCCTCCCTGTCAGCAGAGAGCAAAGGAACGCTACCTTGCTGTCGTCAGTGGGATAACACAAAGGCTGCAGAGCAATGAAATTCGTGCACTGCTTTAGGAACCCCTTGCAGTGGCCCGCCGAAGTCAGCATGGCGGTGGGTGGTTGCTGCGGTGGAGACGCAAAAACAACAAACAGATCTAACTAACAGTCAATAAATCTAAAGTGGGCAATCAATAAGAGTGGTAAAGTCCAGGCACAGTTCGGGGCAGGCAGCAAGGTTTGTGGTAGGTGAATCCAGGCAAGGTCATACACGGGAAGTCCAACAAGGTAAATAATCGCTCGGAATTGCAGCATAAGACTAACAATACTTCGCGAAGAGTCCGTTCTGTTTGCCCGCTTAAGTAGGGGCCAAAATGAGCAACACCTGGAACTGATCAGAGTTCCGGGTGAGGGGTGTTACATAAAAAGCAGTCCGGGTGGGAACTAGTACTCGGGAGAAGGTTCCCGCTGATGCCGTTCGGAACGCGCCACAGAGGCGCGGCTCGTAACAATGGGTGATGTACAAAGAGCACTCAGGCTTAGAAGATGCACGGCGAGATCAGAAAGTGTTATTACAACTCCTGAAAAATAACGCGGGCCCTCATATTCAGCAAGCATTGGCACATGAAGCTGATCCGCCTGAAAACACCTACCAGTCGCTGGTGGATTGGGCTTCCAAAATTGAAACGCGGATCAAGCAGACCAAAATGTGTTTCGTGTCAACAACACAATGGCTAGCTGAAGGAGTAGGAGTAAAGAAAGTAGAGCAGAAAACTAGGCCAATCCGGCAACGATTTTAACACAGGTCTCAACCAATGCTTCATGGTTCACAGTATTAGACATCAAAAACGGCTTTTGGTCCATTAAGGTTAGACAAGAAGACCAATGGAAAATAGCCTTTACTGTTAATCACTTACAGTATACATGGAAACGAATGCCCCAAGGCTTACATAACAGCCCAGGGATCTTCCACAGAGCAGTGACAGATGCGCTCGGTCCCTAGGGACCGGCGACGTGGTTCACTATGTAGACGATATATAATAATTTCAACAGAAGGGTCACTGGAGAACCATATGCAGCTGGTTGACAAAGTGTTAAAAACGCTAGGCAAAGCAGGCTTTAAAATGAACAAAGATAAAGCCCAGATTGCACAGAAAGAAGAACACAATTTAGGGTACACTCTTGTTCAAAACCACCAAGCTCTGACGGATGACAGGATAAAGTGCATTACTGAACTGCCTCGACCTCATACAATAAATGCGTTACACAAAGTATTAGGCACAGCTAATTATTTACGGGACTTCATCCCCGATTTTGCGAACACCGCTGCACCGTTGTATTCGCTTCTAAAAGGGAAAGCCAAACAAAATGATGTCCTTGAATGGGCTGACGAACATGAAAAAGCATTCTCAAACTTGAAACAGCGCCTTAACTCCGCGACCACTCTGGGCTTGCCCAACCCCTCACAGCCGTTCCAAAAACAGGTCGACGCTCATGAAATTACACTAAGTGGAGTCTTAGCTCAGGAATATGGGGGAAAACTGCGTCCGATTGCATATTACAGCCGGAAAAAATCTCTAGTCGCACAAGGATTTGACCTCTGTACACAGCATGTACTGGCAGTACATTGGATGATAGCAGTGACTGAGCCCATTGTTGGATTTCAACATATCATTATCCACACAATGCACACGCCAGTCCAAATGCCGTTACAGGGCCGAATAAAGGGAGTTTCCTCCCAAAGACTCGCGAGATGGTTAGCAGACATTCAAGAACACGAAATCAGAACAAAAACACCAGAATATTGCCACATCTACAGGTGAGAACAGGACGTACAGGACAGAACGTCAGAACAGGAACACAAAGTCTTGTGCATGATCAACCATTGCCAGACCAAGTGTCTGTATATATTGACGGCTCACGATTTTGCCAAAATAATAATTACTTTACTGGCTGCGCAATGTGGGCCCCCCCATCTCTCCGAATTATAGACAACATAGACAACAGCTATTATTTAAACTGCCACCAAAAATGTCAGCACAAGAAGCCGAACTTGACGCATTACTGGAAGCGATCAGGGCACATCCTGAACCGCTCTGTGCCGGTATGCGTTCGGCGCAGTAAATGACTTTGCGGCACAATGGCGAGAGCGAAAGTTTCTCAAGTTTGCCTGTAAAACATTTCAACACCATAACTGCAATCTGGCAAGCAATAAAAGCTCGAGACACCCCCATTTTTGTAGTCAAAGTGTTGCGCGCACATCAGCAAAGATCCTGATATTCACGAACAAAACAACAACATTGTCGATCAATTAGCCAAGCTAGCAGCCATAAAAGGTGACAGCTGGCAAGACAGCAAACCACCAGTCCCTGCAGTGAGTGCGATCCAAATTACACCCATTGACCTCAAACAATATCAAAAAGATTTGTGGGTCTCTGATGGAGAACTTGCACCGCACTTAAAACAGGATCAGATGGTTATTGAAGTCATTGAAGGCATAATATTAAGAAATTACAAATATGTTGTTCCAGAGGCCCTCCAAAAACCAATAATCAAATTATATCATGATTACTCTCATATATCTGCTGCAAAAACATTGCAGCTGATACAGAGACAATTTTGGTGGCCAGGAATGGCAGCAGACACTGACAGGTGGTGCCACACCTGTATAGTGTGTGCTTCTGTTAAACAGGGAAAGGTAGGCCGAACAAACTTGCAAATGCCAGAACCCCCTGGGGCCCTGGGAGTTCTTGCAATTGGATTTCATTGGTCTGCTACTCAGTGCCAAGCGGGGGTATCACTATTGCCTCGTGATAATTGACAGATTCTCAAAATGGGTTGAAGCAATTCCCACTCCTAATAATACAGCTAGTACAGTGGCACGAGTGTTGGCGAACCAAATCATCCCTCTCTGGGGAGCACCAATCCAAATTGAATCCGATCAAGAAACTCACTTTACCGGACAGGTCATGCAAAACATGTGCAAAATGCTTAACATCAAACTTAAATTTCACATTCCATACAGACAACAAAGTTCAGGAACAGATTCCTCAAAGAAAACATTACCAAACAAATAGCTTAGCACCAGAACAGATGGATTGATTCATTACCCACTGTCCTTACTGTGTTGCGAGCAACTCCGTCAAAAGCCACAGGCATTAGCCCATATTAGCTGATGACTGGAAGGGTGATGAAGTTGCCCATTGACCCAGAAATCTCCCCAGCAGACTTGGGGCCCCTCATGCTCGCAACTCAGCAAACAGTGTTGGCACAGCTGCAAGAAAGACTGATTGTGTTATACACACAGGCACAAAACATTTAAAGAGTCAGTGAATTAATTTTGATCTCTCTCCCTTCCAGGACAGTTGGCGCAATTCCATGGAGGCCGGACGCTAGGACAGTATCCGGACCCGCCTGCATCTAATTGGGACAGCGAGTCACCCTCACACACACCCTAGGATGTGGGAGATGGGTATGGAAATATACTCAGGGGCCATCCACATCATACACAGCTATCACATACAAAGACATAGTCACATGGCCCCCCGGAATAATACCGGAACCAAATTGTGCAACAAAAATCTGCTGTAAGACCCATCTCCCAGACAGTGTCAGCACAGGATACACAAAAGCACCACATTACTACCATAACATTACTGGCTGGTTTCGACTCAAAGATTGTCCAAATACACAACTAGATCATATGGACATTATGTATGAAGATAGAAATAATGGCTCAGATCCAAAAAAACGCTACTTCATTAAGGATCTGGAACCAGCCAGTTATAGATGCCGACACACAGAAATGGTTTTCAACTTGACACAACCATTAATTGACAACAAACTTTATCAATTTCAAATTAATTGAAAACATTTGTATGGACAAGCAGAAAAGAAGGTACATACTGTATAGGAAATTGTGAAATAAGCATGGACGAGTACACGAGTCCTCAAAATTGCACATGGACTTTACATCATTGTTTTAATTTGACTATCTGTGGCTATAACAAACCCACACAATGTCCAGAATTACACACTCCACCTGCCGGTGGATTAATCAAAGAAAACATTAATAAGACCCTGCTTCATGACGTTAACCTTTTCATATCACATGTAACTTATAATATCTCTAATATCTTGTCTGCTTATGTATAACATTGTAATTCTAATGACATAATCTATACATGGCTACAGTCACGCATCGATGATTTAGTTTCTGATTACAAAACAAGACTTGGAGTTCAAACTCCATCTGTCCATACCAAACGAGACATATTTGGAAGTATGGCAGGCCTTTTTGGTTCAGCCAATTCAATTGCAAATACCTACAAAATTACTGGACATAATCAAAGTGATCAGATCTGAAGCGCAAGCGCTTCTCACGATCAGCCACACCTTGTTTAATCAGACCCGTACCATCGAGCATGACTTAGCCTGTAGAACATATGCACAGGATTTGTTTACAGTTGCAAGACAAGAAATATTAGATCTTCGTCTGCATAAGACCCCTAGACATGTCTTAAAAGATCTCATTGAAATTTTAGATTTGCATAGATGGCTTATGTCAGAAAAAATGAAAGACATTAATTATTCTGAATTATTGTCAACATCAATTATGTATACAGGAAATTAGTGTACTGGCTGTATTGGATCTTTTGCCACTTTTCCTTTAGTTCACCCAGATCAAGTTTATTTAAAATCCACTACAATATGCTCTATTGGGGTAGTAGTGAAAGATCAAATTACCAAATGGGACAACTTTATTGGGTATATGACCTTGAAGGGCACTGAGACCTTATTTACAACCTGCACATGTTGCCATGAAACATCTAGTTATATAATTTGTACTTGCAATACACTGCAACCATTCTCTCCCAACAATTCTAAGTCCATCTATGTTCAGTCACTGCATGGCCATTCTGATGCTGTTCAAGTGTCTCACACACAGTGGTGCGTCATCAGCAAGATGAACTCCTTCACCTATGGAGGCCTAACCTGCCCAGCAGATCACACCTTCAGCTTGGAAGTGATGGAGGACTTTTCAATGGGCCAGATAAACATTCTGGGAAAGGTTCCACTAGATGCAACTGTCTCTCCATGGTGGGAAGACCAACAGGTAACTCAAGCCCTGGTTGACACAATGGATTTGGTACAGAATGCCATCTTACAGACTGAATACCACCTAATCCAAGCACAGATGGAAGCCATCCTGGCTAAAAAGACAATAAATATCCTGACAAGCTCATCCACCCGCTCAGCACAGAATGCCTACACCTGGTGGGATTGGGTGTTCCGAGGATGTGTAATTGGCAGTGCTCTCATCTTCGTGTTCACTCTTCTCCAGTGTTGCTACTTCACGTTTCTTCTTCGCTCCCTGCGTGCTTCGACCTATGCTGCAATCACTCTCAGCCCACTACAGGTGCCAGCTTTCCAAAGGCTGTAAAATCGGTACCCCACGGAGATCATCACATGATGACCCCTCAGGACTGTGCTCAGCTCTGCCCCAAGGGGTCAAGGGGCACGCTGTAAGAATGCTTGGATCTCCCTGCGAAACAAAACTCAGAAAACTTCTCGAGGTACAGGCCAGGACAATAAAACAATTTACTTCTCTAATCTGTGGGAATGATCTGGAGAGAGAAGCATCTACTCTCTCTTCCCGCATCCACTCCTAGGCCCCCCTCTGTCCCTCTGAGCTTACAGACCAGGTCAACAAAAGGTGGCTTAGAATTGTGGAAAGGAATGTGATATGTATCTTTAGAATTCATAATCATAACATAGTCATATTTAGTATCATTTTAATGGTCACACTATGGTTGGAAATATGGTCTTATCCTTACATCAGCAGACCAAGACCCAGGGCAGTTGTGGCCTAATGGATAGAGTTGGACCTGTAACCCAAAGGTCATGGGTTCGAGTCCCAGGTCCAGCAGCCTTTCCTTCCTTTCCTAATAAAGATTTCAAATCTGAGAAAAAACTCTGTTCTGCCCCCAATAATGTCAGGTGTTTATTCTCTTCCCCCAGGGACAGGTGGTTTTGTTACATCCCAATAAAAGGCTTGGGGGAGCCCTTTTGGTTACTAAATTTTATGACTGTTTTGTTAGGATCTGAGTACTTAAAGTGAACTGGCGAAAAACTCAGGGAAGCTTTCTGTAAGTCAGATCTTCCCACACAATACTGTGTGTCTCTCGATTTGCCAGGTTTGACTCTCTGAAACTTTTTCTTATTTGATTTTATGTTTTATGCTGATCAGTTGTATGACTAAAATGTTAATTGATTGATTTTGATTGATGCTTTACTATGCCTAGCAAAATAAATTTTATTAGACTTTTATTTAGACTGCTGAGATCATTTGTGATTATTAACCTGGGCAGGATGCCTTTATGCGTATAAATATAGGATAAGAATATATCTTACTGAAGCCATTTGCGCATTTTCTGAGACCTTTGATTCCTGTGTATTGCTAATGATTAACACGTTGGATAGAATTTGACTATGGAAAATATCTCTTTGCAAAAGGCAAGCAGTTCGCGACTGGCAAACGGGATAATCATTTCTCAAATTTCTAAAAAATTATTAGACTGGCAAGCATTATATTTTGGGAAGGGACGCCGGATGCAGTCATAATGGGTCTCCAGCGAATGGATGAATGGTGCTTTAGCATATCTAGAATAATCAAGCCTCTAAATTATGGTAAAACCAATTTTTGGATCAGCATACAAATTTATAACTTAAAATTAACTTCAGAGAATCTAAAATTGGAGCCAGATAAACTCAAGGTAAAAGACAAAAGTAATTTAAGTAAATTAAAATTCAAAGCTTTAATGAATGAAGTGTTTTTACAGAAGCGCAAGAAAGACATACACGCAGCATCCAACCGGACTAGAAGGTGGATCCTTTCAACCCTGTTTCATTTTCCCTGTTGCGAAATTTTTTATATTGTGGGGCAAACTCTGGGCAAGAAAACAAATGACTTCTGCAATATCAGAGCAACTGTTTAAATTATTTATAAGGGATGCTCCTCAGTAACGTATTCGATTAGGCATAACTTACAATCGTACTCGCTCTGCAGATCACTATGTGCCATGATGTGGCAAAGTACATTTTAAAATGTATGACTGCTTGATCTAACTTCAGTTCCTATGTGCTGTTTTTTCCATAGCTGTTATACCAGTTTGTCGCTTTTGTTATTGCTATTTATTCATTGTTATGAATCTCAGAAATCCAGCCTTTGAGCATCTAAGTATGATCGCTGACATTCAATTCCACCTGCGCTGCTTGGACCCATCAACCATCAGCTTTCTAGGAACCCATCGATTCGCTCCTACTGAATGTCTTTGAAGAGAGAAACTTCAAGGCAATGATCAGTGTTTAAACTTTACACTCTCACCTTGATAAGTTAATATCACAGTTAAGACCTGGATGCTTGGGTCAAATTCACACTAATTCACGCTAGAGCCAGCCCTACTCAAAGCTTTCTACGATTTCTAAAAGAGGCGTTTGAGTTTGCCACACGCACTAATGCTTTTAATCCATCACAGACCTCACAAATTCTGATGTAACAATTATTCACAATATTTTACGTAAATGAATACATTCTAAAACTGATAAGGAAAGATAACTTTCTCGTCTTCCATGCTGGCCTACTTGAAATCTGTCCACAAGCTGGTCCATAGGACCGATTGTTTTCCACTGAAGAGGGGAAGCCAATGTCCAGAGCCTGGTTCTCCTCTCATCTACGCCTTTTCTGCTAATACCCATTCTCTATGCTGCAACTGCTGCTGCCTCAACCCGTTTCTACCTTAAGGCCTTGGGGCAATGCTCCTTAGTCTCTTATAGTGCTACCTATGACCTGACACTCAAGCCATCCTTTAGGCTCAAAAAGCTTGAATGCAGATCATAAATACATGCATGTTATGTCTGCTTCAGAGCTATTGGGTGTGTTACTTCATTTATATCAAGCTATTTGGATGTGGCCGGTAATTGTAATTAGTTGGTAACGCTCATTTGGGTCCTCTGCTGGATATTCCAGAGAGGGAAGGACCAGGGAGGATTGCCAGGTATGGTCTGTTGGGGGTTTATGCTACTCTACTATTCTAACATAGGAGGGTGCCCCTGAAATGGCTGCTCATTCCCTGTTTGGGGGGACAGGGAACTTGGAACAGAGCCATACCATCAAATGTTTCTTTTGTGTTATGCAATAAATATCACGCAACATGGAATACGCAATATATTCCATGTCGTTTTGTTGTGAATCTTTTTTTATCACAATTTGTGAACACTGAGTTTGATTTTGTTCCTAATTTGTGAATTGGGTCATATGCCCTAAAAGGATTTAAATCCTGAGGAGAAAAAAACAAAAGAGACAAAAAAAAAAAAAAGACAGAGTAAACGGTGAAATTAATGTAAAAGTTATTGAACACCTGTAGTGTGACGAATCACGGGGCTCGGTTGGATCCATTAGCAACAATGTTTATTGAGAGTAGTCAGACAAGCAAAAAGTCAATCCACAGGCAAACGGGTACACAGGGGAAAAAACAGA